>PIJE02001559.1:27500-84749 GCA_002895965.2 Coryphaenoides rupestris | reverse complement strand
CTCAATGTTAAAAAACACATCACATACCGTTTGACATTTACTCTTTACGGGCGGCGGTGGGGGCGGCGGGGTGGAGATACAAATGTGGAGGAGAGAGAGAGAGAGAGAGAGAGAGAGAGAGAGAGAGAGGGGGATGTGGAGACGGCCGGAGCCAAGCTGCCGTAGCGGAGGGATCGATACCGCGGACGGAAAGCGGTAGAAAACAGGGCGGCGGCGGCGGCGGCGGCAGCAGCAGCATGGCGCGGTAACGCGAGCGCCCCCCAAGGTGCCGTCGCCGCACCACATCCATCACCGGGGTTATGGGGTCGTAAACGCTGTCCGCTCCGCGCCGTGTCCTGGAAACCACCCCGCGGCGTCTCGTACGAACGCGGGGACCGGTCCGACCTTACGATTAGCATAAAACGTCTTTAAAAGATTTATATAAAAACAAAACAACCTTTCGGTTAAAGTAAAAATAAAATCTCTAAAGGGTGACATCATTCGCCTCTCTCTCAAACCGCCGTCATCCACTGATGTTATGTGCATAGAAATAGTCGATTTGCTGCGAATATTTGTGTTGAGAATTGATCTCTCTGTCGTTCTGTTTTTCTGTTTTGGGCACCGTTTCCGCCAGCGTTTGAGTATAATTTTGATGCAAAGGCGTGGAGCTAATTAGCTGAAATGTGAGCTCCAATGAACTAGCCCAGCAGACCCAGACCCAGACCCAGCAGTCAGACCCGTCCAAAGCCCATCAGAGACGGGTTATCGAGCTCCGCCCAACGTGCTCAAGCTAATGCCCTGACAAGGTCCGGCACTCCCAGATTAGCGAGTCGATCAATAGCCGTTAGTGACGTCGAGCTAGCCGTCTTCAGAGCGAAGCCAGGTCAGCTACGCTACGCTACAGGTTCACATGTCTCCAGGGGGGAAGATACAATCCGATGGGCCAATCGAACCACTGTCAACAGTTCGGACAGGGAAAGCCGGTCAGAACAACCCTGGATTCATTCCACAACATTGACGCATTGTCAGGTGGGGTCACGACCTCCAAGGTTAGGCCCCTGAGTAGACTAAAGGTTCGGTGTGGCGGGGGCCCTCCTGCAAAGTGTTGCTCCGAAGACCGAAGACGCAGAGAACGTCCTTAACTCAACAGCACCGCGACAGTGAAGGGGAAGATGATTGGACCGGCAGCCCTGATGGTAAATGGATTGCATTTATAAAGCGCTTTTATCCAAAGTTGCCTCACATTCACCCATTCATACACCGACGGCGGTGCCAACCATGCAAGGTAACAACCAACACGTCAGGAGCAGGTAGGGTTAGGTGGTGTCTTGCTCAGGGACACCTCCACACTTAGCTAGGAGGAGCAGGTAGGGTTAGGTGGTGTCTTGCTCAGGGACACCTCCACACTTAGCTAGGAGGAGCAGGTAGGGTTAGGTGGTGTCTTGCTCAGGGACACCTCAACAATTTAGCCAGGAGGGGGAGCCGGCAACCTTCTTGTTGTTGCCAGACAACTCGTACCTCCTGAGCTACCGCTGCTCCTTATCAGCGTCGGCGGTCAGATGTCACCGTGACACAGAAGAAGAAGAAGAAGAACTAATAAGAGTCAGATAATCGCACACGCAGAGCAGAGAAAGACGCCGTCATGCACCGGCCTTGTTTCCATAGAGACAGTGGTCCAGTATAAAGGGCCTGTCTGCTCTTTCCAGTGGTGCAGTCGGAAACTAATTAAACAAAAAAAAGGATTTCTAGTATTTTCCTCGTATGTACCAACAGAACACACGCCGTGGAACATATCAATGGCCTTCAATGCGGCTTTAAAGCGATGGCTTTTATAATTGGATAGGAAAACAGATGTTAGTTATAAACGAGTATAAATGAGTTCTGGAGGACGAGGCAGTATTATAAGAGATGCCTGTCGATAAAAACTAAGATGTTTATTCCTTCTACATTAAGAAAGCAGACATTCAATTAATTCAATTAGATATACAAGTACATTTACTCAGAAATAAGTGTGCATATTATTTTGTGCTTGTTGTTTATATTCTATGTTTGTATGGATATATTTTCCATCTACAGTATAATATCAAATATACGATCTTAATCCTGAACTCATGTACTAACACCCTTAGGTTGTGTTGTGTATCAATATCAAATAACTGTAGGGATTTATTTTGTACATAAAAGGTGCATGTATTAAGGCGTGTATTAGGGGTGTATTAGCCACGTATCAGCCGTGTATTAGCATGTATCAGCTGTGTATTAGCCGTGTATCAGCCGTGTATCACCCGTGTTCTATCCGTGTATTAGCCGTGTTTTAGGCGTGTATTTGTCAAAGGATACTTCCCTCTTTGCTGGTCTCCTGCATGCTCTCCATCCCAGGGAGGGCGGCGGCCACGCGACGGAACAGCTGCAGGACACACACGGAGAACAACACGGCATGGTTCATCCACACGCTTCATCATCCGTCCGATCACGCCAAGAACACGGACACGCGTCACAGACAACGACCGGCGCACGATTACAAGAAGGTCCGCCGGTGCATCGCGGACACCGCCAACTGAAACACGCTTCAAACTGGATTGAGTCGGAATGAAATGTCGTATTAAACAAATATATCTTGTATTAACTGAACAAATGGATGTAATAAGATAAGATAAAATAAGATAGATCTTTATTAATCATTAGGAAATTCTTGTGCCAGAGGTTGCTCAAAAATAAGAATAAAACAATAGAATGATAAATGTAAAGTGTATACGCCTAAAAACACAAATATAGTACTAATTGGCAAACTGTTCCTGAGTTTTATATGAAACAATAGAACTGTAAATGAATAATAAGTAAGCGGGGAAAGCAGTCACGGCAAAAACATCCCTCAGTGTGCGACTCGTCGGGCCTTCCTCCTGCGGAACGTTTCCGATAATCACGTAAAAAAGGAGGTGAAAACGACGGCCATTAGCGTCGGTTAATCGGCGGGCGGGAGAAAGCTGAAAACGATGAGCTGCGAACGCAATGACTCATCATCGCTCGCCGGGGGGCACGCAGTCGGAGACGCACAGAATGGGCCGCGTTCCAACACAACACCACTGTATAGTCTCCCTTTGTTCCCTTTATCCTCTTGTTTTTCCCTCACTCCTCCGCTCCGTCCGTCCATCCATCCGTCCTGTGGTTTGTTTGTTTTGACAGCTTTAATGCCGCGGTTGAAGAAAAGAGCTGTCTGTCTGTCTGTCTGTCTGTCTGTCTGTCTGTCTGTCTGTGGTTGTTGGTCCTGCCTCCGCTCGGCCCGGGTTGCCAGAATCACAAAGTGCAGTGATAGACAAGCCTCCTCCATCTGAGCCCCCACTGTCTGCTCCCTGCTTCATTATTCAGATTAAACGGAAAGATCTGGAATTAATGACGACGACGACACAACAACAACAACAACAGGACGACGAACAACGCCCTTGCTTCAGCGAGATCTCTGGATAGGAGATCAGCAAGCGTTGGCAGGCGAGTCTTTCTGCCCCCGTTGCTGCTTCTTGTTCGTTAATTGTGAACCGGACTAAATAATCGTTTCCTGGGATTTATCTTCGTCTGTCACACAAAGTTGTCCACATAAACACACAGCGGCGTCGTAAACGCACGTCTAAGGTGTTTAAAATGCGGGCGCCCTGTTCCGCGTTGCCCTTGCAGCCAGAGGCCCACACAGAATACAAATCACTGGACCCGGACGGCGCTTCGTATCGCGGATGTGTGTGTTGTGGTGTGTGTGTGTGTTGTCAAATAGCCGCGTGGCTATCTAGCTCCCTAGCTACGGCGGCTATCGAAGCGAACGGAGCCCACAGGGGCCGCCGTTGCCGTGGGTTACGTGCATCCCCTCGCCTCCACGAACAGTAAATATGCAGACCTCTTCAAAACGAGTCATCATAAATGATAAAAGTTGAAGAGGTTTGCATATTTTATGGTCATTCGTGACGCATTCCTCTCCACATTTAATATAAAGAGCACCAGATGCTGCTGAATGTTGGTGGACTCGGCGAGATCATTGACGTACCTTCCACTACACCGTTGCGCTAATGCTAGGGTAGGCTAACACTGGCCTTCTAATGCTAGGCTAGGCTAACACTAGTCTCCTCGTGCTACGCTAGGCTCCCATGCTTGTCTGCTGGCGCTGGGGCAAGTCAACTCTAGGTTAACTAAACGCTAGCCTACCAACGCTAGGCTGGGCTAACACTAATCTGCTAATGCTAACGCTAGGCTAATGCTAGGCTGCCAGTGCGAGGCAAAGATCACGCAAGGCTAGGCTAACATGGTTTGCTAATGCTCGGCTAAGATTAGTCTGGTAATGCTAGGCGAGGCTCACGCTAGTCAGCTCATGCTATAGGCAAAGATAAAGCTAGGCTAACACTAGCCTGCTAATGCTAGGCTAACATTCATCTGCGAATGCTAGGCTAGGCTAAGGTAATGCTAGTCTGCTCTTGCTCGGCAAAGATAAAGCTAGGCTAACACTCAGTCTGCTAATGCTAGGCTAGGCTCACGCTAGTCTGCTCATGCTATAGGCAAAGATAAAGCTAGGCTAACACTAGTCTGCTAATGCTAGACTAGGCTAAGGTAATGCTAGTCTGCTCTTGCTAGGCAAAGATAAATCTAGGCTAACACTAGCCTGCTAATGCTAGGCCTCTGACCTGCTTGACGTTGTAGCCCGTCTTGGCGCTGGTCTCGATGAACATGACGCTCAGCTCCTTGGCTCGCTGCTCGCCCTCCTCGATCGTGATTTGCCTGCGAATTAAAATGATTGAATTAATCAACGTGGCCGTAAGCAGAAGTTATCGATCATATCACGGCGGCGGAAGAAAGTAGTAGTAGCCAGCTAGCCAAGACGCCCCCTAACCCGGCCCTACCTGCTACTTAAGTCTCATTAATGACATTTATCTGAAGTCACTTAAGTCACTTTGGCCAAAAGTGTCTGAAGTGATTATCACAGCAGTAAATAAGTAAGACAAGTGATTTTATTTGGAAGAAGACGAGAGACCACTCCCTTAAGACCACTCCCTTGCAATTTCATTTTCTAACATGATTATTAACGTCCAAATGATCCTCCAGAGTCCTTGACAGCGGCGCGTGCGTTATTAAAACGTTAATATATTCCGACGTGCCGACCGACACCAGACCCAATTAGCGGAGTGTTTAATCTAATTGAATTGCTTTGTTCTGAGAGCAAATTCATTACGTTCGTTTAGGGCAAACATTTAAATGACGGCAGATAAGTTTTGTGCTTCGTTCGTTGAGACACACAAACACACACACACACACACACATGCACACACACACACACACACACACCAGGGAATGCCTCCCTTAACTCCATCAGAGAACACACACACACACACACACACACAAGGTAACAAGGTGCATGTGAAATACGGTCTTATCGACAAGGTGAGGACAGATCGGGAGGTTGCCTGGCAACGGGAAGGCTGCTGGTTCGATCCCTAGCTCCCCCTGTGGTGTCCCTGAGCAAGACACCCTTTTAACTGCTCCCCGATATTGTAAAGCACAAACAGCTCGAGTGTCATCGTAACGTTGTCACTTGTTATAACATATTCATTTGATAATATTTATGATAATACTTGGGAGATCATGATAAACAATGAAAAATTATGACATACGTATTGATCACTGAAGAATTGAGCGTGGATTCATCGCAGTAAATAGTGATCACATTGCACACACACACACACACATACACACACACACACACACACACACACATCGAAGCAGACGTGTTCGGTGAACGCAATCCGTCAGTGACAGTAGCTGAGAGTTTCAGGTTTTAGATGACAGAGCTCTGATGTCATCAGCTGCCTCTCTCGCTCTCTCTCTCTCTCTTTCTCTCGACAGAGAGAGAGAAAGAGAGAGAGAGACAAACAGAGAGAGAGAGAGAGAGAGAGAGAGAGGAGAGGGGGGAGAGAGAGAGAGAGAGACACAGACAGACACAGAGAGAGAGAGAGAAGAGAGAGAGAGAGAGAGAGACAAACAGAGAGAGAGAGAGAGAGAGAGGGGGAGAGAGAGAGAGACACAGACAGACACACAGAGAGAGAGAGAGAGAGAGAGACAAAGGCAACGTGAGCCTCGTCATCCTTCTCCACCTCAACATCGCATCACCCGCCTCTCCGGTCTGAACCAGCGGCCAGAGCTGCTTTATCAGGGCTTGTGTGTGTGTGTGTGTGTGTGTGTGTGTGTGTGTGTGTGTGTGTGTGTGTGTGTGTGTGTGTGTGTGCGTGCCCACCCCTGTAACACTAAAGCATGACACAGCAGAGACTGGGAGAGAGTCTGTGTGTGTGTGTGTGTGTGTGTGTGTGTGTGTGTGTGTGTGTGTGTGTGTGTGTGTGTGTGTGTGTGTGTGTGTGTGTGTGTGTTTTTTTCTACATCCATAAATCCTCCTCCTCCTCCTCCTCCTCCTCGTATAGTAGTGCCTTGCCCCAGGGCTCAGGGGCTCAGTGTGAGGAACATCGTTTAAACACACACACACTTTATACACACAGCACATAGACACACACACACACTTATACACACACACACACACACTTTATATACACACACACATTTTATATACACACACCCACACACACTGTGGTGATCAGGATCAATAGGTTTTTGGTCAGTGGTGACAAGGTGATTCAAGAGTAAAGAAGTTAAATTGTCACATTAAACTTCTTGAATCTCCTTGTCAGTTCCAGATTGTAAGAAACAAAGGATTGTCTTCAGTCACATCATTATTATCGACATCACTGACTGACAATTCTCCAATTCCTCGAGTGGTGAACAGTGACTGGTTGCCATGGTCACCAGAGGATTCTAAACCCCCACGTCGCCAAAAAATTCCCAGCGGTGCCCTGAGCAAGACACCCCTAACCCCGGACACCTGCTCGTGGATGACCCGTCTGTATTCACTGGCAACAAGCGGCCTTCCCTGTATGCTAGCGGTGGAAGCTAACTGCCGAACGTCATGCATCACGTTCACGTAGCCCACGGCAACAGTGAAAGACGTAGCCCACGGCAACAGTGAAAGCTATCTGTTGAATAGCATCAGTCACATACACAAGAGACTCAAGACTCACCTAACTCTGAATCTTGGCATTATTCATATTACTGAGCATTGTTTAGCATATTGTATGTTCTTAGATGTCTGCTCTTATCCAACCTAGCAATTATGAAACTCCTTCTATTAACCTTGCAACTATGAATGCTTGAAACCTGCTCTTTATGTACCACAGTGATATATTGCTGTCTCTCCTTCAACAAATGTACTCTTTGTAAGTCGCTTTGGATAAAAAGCGTCTGTCAAATGCCCCTAAATGTAAATGTGAATGTAAATACATGATGTATATGTCTGCTATCGGGGGAAGCTAGCTGTTGAATAGCAATGCGTCCGACACTGTATACGTCTGCTTGCAGTGTCGGAGGCTGAACGGCGTGCGTCTGCTCCTGCGTCGCGGTGGGCGTTTAGCAAAAAAACAAGTATTTTTGGCGCCGTTCTGACGGTTCTGACAGCGCCGTCACGCGCAAAACAAAACGCGGCAAACAAAAGGACATCAGGAGAACAAGGGAGCGCTGTGCTGGGGCGCTCACCACCTCCACAGCCTCCCGCTCGGCTCCTCAGAGAGAGAGACGCCGCCGCCGCCGCCGCCCTGATCCTCAAAGTCCTCATGAATAAAGCAGCCGGTGTTGACACTGCGCCGCTTCCCCTGCTCTCCCCGGAACACCTCGGCAGTCACAAGACCATCGAGCTCCATCTCCGGATACATTTACGTTCACGTTCACATTGAGGGGCATTTGTCAGACGATTTTATCCAAAGCGACTTACAAAGAGTACATTTGTTGAAGGAGAGACAGCAATATATCACTGTGGTACATAAAGATAAGAATAGAGCAGGTTTCAAGCATTCATAGTTACAAGGTTAATAGAACGAGTTTCATAATTGCTAGGTTGTCTGCATGATAGCTGGGATAAGAGCAGACGTACATTTATAAATCTGTTAGTTTATTTTTATCATTCTGTTGTTTTCCATATTGTTTTATTGTCCTGTATCGCTATGTAACCTGGCACAAGAATTTCCTATTTCCTTCTATTCTATTCTATTCTATTCTATTCTATTCTATTCGTGAGTGCTTTACCAACATCACATACAACATCCAATTATGCTAAACAATGCGAAGTACGATTAATAATGCCAAGACGTACACACATGCAAGTGAATGCTAGGGTTAGGTGGTGGGGGGGTTTATGCAGAGTCCAGGTTGAGTTCTATGAGTATCTGACACGGTCGGACCACCGCAAACAGCTCATTCCCCGTTGGACTCGTTGCTCTTAAACGTCTCGGGGGGACTGGAGAGAGACGACCAGCAAACCGGTTCAAAGGTACAAATTAGCCGCTGAACTGGTTGCCAAGGAGACCGTAGGAAAAACGCTGGATGAGACCTAAATCAAACAGAGTCATGTCTACTCTATATAAATATGGACGTGAGTCAAGCCCACCCAGGGATGCTCTAAACCTGGTCTCTTGGGCTGGCGGTTGACTCTTGTGTATCACCGTTTTAAATCATCCGTAACTCATGACATGAAGAGGAATTAAACATGAGCTCAATCTCATCTTTGTTAATTAATTTCACCCCGATTTTTTATTGTCTCTACTGAAAGCTTATATACTGTATGTATATAGCCTACTGTATCTTGTCTAGTCATCTGGGTACTTGTTGATAGACTGGGGATGGGGAAACTATACACTATATATATAAATCATAAAGAAAAGACCACATCCCATCCAACATATTAAACACAGTGAGGAGGATAGCGACGCGTCTGCACAGCTTGTAATTAAAGTGAGTCATACATCCGTGTCTCTGCTGTTTTTATCACCGAAGCCTTATCTGCTGTTCTGGCCACCTGGGAACGTTCATTAAAAACTCTTCCTGCCTCTCCACCAATCAAATAGTTCCCGTCTTGGTCACACCGGAACAAGCCAGAGCACCCGGTCGCGTCGAGACGGACGCAAAACAACGCTCCCGAACTTGAGTACTACTTCCTGTTTGTGTCGAGCGCGAGTCGCTTCACGGTAGAGCGCAGTGTTCTGAGGCATGTTGGCTTGTTGGAGGCGTTGCGGTTGAAAAAGGACGAAGGACTCAAGGCATGCAGTGCCCAGCTGTGGCCTCAACAACGCGTCCATCTAGACGGAGGACTCATTTCTAAAAATGCACTTCCTTCAAACACCTGACTCACAGGGGAGTCCTGCAGCAGGAGCATCTTCAGGAGCGTTTCAGCACGAAAGCAGACGTGTCAAACAACATGTGGCACAGGGGGCCAGATGTGGCCCACGAGCTGATCCAATCCGGGCCGGGAGGCAATTTGATCAAATCGATTGGTTTCTTCTTTCTTATTGATTCCTTCACTTTATCCATAATCTCGAGAAAGAAATGGATCTTCAAAGAACCACTAAGCAGCACAAGTCGCAAAAGCTGCACAAGCGTTTTCGGGAGATCGGGGACTTGGAGACGGAGCCCAAGCTTCACCCTTTTCAGTCAACCCTTCTGACGTGACCTTCGAGTGGAGATTATCGAATTGCAATGTGACTCTGCATTGGAGTCGGGCTCGGAAGTTAGTCAGTCAGGCAGTACATCTCCAATCGTATCAAAAGTGTTTTGTTAGTCCGGCCCCCCGTTGAGCAGCCTTTAGTCCGTCACGGCCCTCAACCCAAATGAGTGTTTGACACGCCTGCACTACAGGAACCCGACGTCATCTGTGTGCTTATGGCCACTGCAAGCCGTTTCAAAAAATCGACCCTATAGTGACATCACCACAAGTGGGCGTGTCCACCGTAATGTATGACGGCTAGACCAGCCCACCAGTCGGTACGGTCCACCCCGCTCACCGCAACCCATACTAATCCTTTCCACCTCACTAAGTCCCCAAACATGTCCTTGTCACTCTTAAAACCTATTTTTGGGAGACAAGAAATCATAAATAAAACAGCAGAGATTTTGTGGGCAGAGTTTAAAGCCAGAGTTCCACATCAGAGACGTTCTGTCCATCCGGTCCATCGTGAATCACAGTCCTGACAAATCTCTTGGACGTGAGGGGATTATTCAGGGATGGCTGCTCTTGATACACTGGGGCTAAGCAATTAAACTCCATAAAAAGCAGCCCAACCCCTAAGGTTAATCAGATGATCAGGTGATTAGCCCTTCCAAGTGGTTGGAATGGCCCCACGTGACATCACAAGCGGGAGCGTCCACCTAGAATTGTGGTGGATGAGATCAGCCTACCGGTCGCTACAGTCCACTGGGTAGCGCTGGAGGCTGCCTCGGAATGGTTAATCACGCTCACAGCCCGGTGGTATAGTGTGTCTGTGTTTTAAAGACGCGGCGTCGTGTTAAGTTTGAGCCGACGGCCGAGACGTTGTGATCGTTTGAAACAGTCAAGATGCGGCAATTGCAGTAACCAGTATCTCACCAGAGATGGCGGTGTTCGCTGCTGGTTCATCTATTTGTTTCTCGTTACCCTTGACATTTGCCGTCTGGAATCGGTAGTTAACATTTGTGATGAGTGCCCCCAGGTGACTAGAAACCATTGGCTTCAAATTTTCATAAATTACGTGAAATTGCTCACATTTTTCAATCATAATTTGAGCGACCATGTTTTTACTTCCTGTAAAAGTAAGTAAAAACAATTGAACAGAGGACAGATAATATTTGACAAGACTTACTTTACTGTAATTACTTTAAATCTTCAGTATTTCAGTATCATTTGTATAATAGAACAATCTTTCGTTTCCGCAGCTGCCAGCAATGAATAAAAAGACGCAGACACACGAGTCGGCCTCTGAGACCCGCACACCAACCTCTTATCGGCCAGATCCGTCTTGTTGCCCACCAGCATGATGATGACATCACTTCCTCTCTCTGTCCTGACATCATCGATCCATTTGGACGTCTGCTGGAAGGAGTTCACGTCTGTCGAGGGAGAGAGCGGCAAATCGAATCAGCGAAATCCACTCCGGGGCGATTAAGTGGCGACATTAAAGCGACGCGAAGGCTTCCGTGCGCCGCCGGAGACTTCAGGTAAAACAAGGCCCATTCAGACTCGCTGCGTTAACCGGAGCAGTTGGCGCGCGCCCCCCCCCACCCCTTTGGTCGAAGATCTAATCAAACGGCTCAATGTGATTTGAAGAATTAATCTCGTTTAACTCCAACGGCCGCAAGCAAAAATACTTGATATACTCAAGAGCAGATGGAACGGGAGGAGTGTGTGTCTACGGATCGTCGTAGTATTTTGTTACTCTCTTTTTTTTTTTCTGCACCCCAGGGACCTCTCCGCCCTCGTTAAGTATGCAGGCTAATTAGCCGTTTAAAGGGCAGATGACAGAAAGTAACTCTATGACGATATTAAACAAATATGAAGTATGTCCACAACATAAATCATATTAGAATTCCCGCTGTTGAAGGGAAGAACAGATGACACCCTGGGACTGGGAATACTAAATATATATAAGTGGGTGTAAAAGAACGTAAATTGAATTCTCATAAACAAAACGGATCCATGCAAGCAGGATGTATACGCTATGAAACTCAATGTTAGTGCTAATCTGTGACTCTGTAGAAGTCCTTCCCTGGTGAGGACTGCAGTGTATGTGTGTGTGTGTGGATGGAGGGGTGGGGAGCAGGAAGCAGGAAGTGTTCGCTCTCATAAAGGAACACACAGGAAACAGGATCAATAGAACCATCATCAGCTTCCTGTGCACACCGCACACTAAACTGTGCACTGACTGACTGTATTCACTGTACTGTACTGTACACTGTACCCTGTATACTGTGCTCTAGAAACAACACACTGACCCATTATTGGACTTATAATTGAACTGTGCTACACAGCATGAGGGCACTCTCACTGTACTGTACTACACTGGTCACTTTATCATTTATCATTATACTGAATCCTATTTACTATTTAGTGAGTGATAGTGATACTGATTGTGATTGAGTCAGAGTGAGTCAGAGAGAATTGTGAGCGAGAGAGTTCTGTGTATTAGCATAATATTAGTATAAGTATAAGTATAAGTATAATTAGTAGATGTTTTTGACCAACCTCAGCAACAGTTGAGTTTCTGAATTAAGTGAGGTCTGTGTATTGCTACAGTATTAGTAGTGTAGTAGTAGTAGTAGTAGTGTAGTAGTAGTGTAGTAGTAGTAGTAGTGTAGTAGTAGTAGTGTAGTAGTAGTATAGTATGAGTACTTGTGATGTCGTAGACGACCACGGCGACGGTGGAGTCTCTGATGTAACTCGGGATGAGGCTCCTGAAGCGCTCCTGGCCTGCGGTGTCCCAGAGCTGCAGCCGCACCTGCAAGTACACAACACTGTCAGTAGTACTCAGATAGTACTGTCAGTACTCAGATAATACAATCAGTACTCTAGTAGCACTATTAGTACTCAGATAATACCATCAGTACACTCGTAGTACTATCAGTACTCAGATAATACCATCAGTACTCTAGTAGTACTATCAGTGCTCTCGTAATACTCAGTTTTATACATACTTTAGTACTCTACTCACAATACTATCAGTACTTTAGTAGTACTCACAATACTAGCTCTACTGTAGTAGTAATTATGGTCCTCTCACAATGGTGTCAATACCTAGTAGTACTCCAATAGTACTCTCACAGTCTCACAGTACCACAGCACCATCAGTACTGTGACATATTATGTGTGTGAAAATGTCCGTCCACTCCTTCAGCATTACTCAGATATTGTTCCATCAACGTAGATAACAGAGTTGACACTGAGAATACTATAATGTATGCATTACACACACGCGCACACACACGCACGCACGCGCACACGCGCACGCGCACGCACACACACACACACACACACACACACACACTGACAGGCCAAGGTCATGCTAGGGAGTGTGAACGTCCTCCCAGGAACCTCACAGACGTGTGTGTGTGTGTGTGTGTATACATTTACATAATCATAAATTGCAGCGTCGACATGCGGAGCGGCGGACCCGCCCTACAGAACGTCCCGGTTCCCCCTGCGCTGGGTTCTAACAACTCTACCACTGCACAGAGGAACAGTGCTGAGTCTCCAGAGTTTGGGTTCTGTTTTAATTTGCTTCCCTATTGTTTATTGAGAGAGAGAGAGAGAGAGAGAGAGAGAGAGAGAGAGAAAGAGAACGAGCGAGAGAGAAAGAGAGAGAGAGAGCGCGAGCAAGCGAGCTTTGCCAATGTCAATGTTTCGCGTCCATGTCAATAAAAATTTCGAATCGAAAAACAGAAATTGAAAAAAGACAGACCGAGAGAGAGAGAGAGAGAGAGAGAGAGAGAGAGAGATAAATCAATAGAGAGAAGCCTCTTTAACACACACAAGGGCTTTTCAATGAGAGAATGTTGTTCATTCCTCCTCGCGTTCGATGCAAAAAGGTCCAAACACAGAATGAGGTCATTTTCCTTCCTCCGCTAAGCCGGGAGCAGAGGTGCCAACAACGCCGGCTCCACGAGTCCGTCTGTGTGGACGGAGTAACCCGGCATCGGTGGGACAGCGGTGTGGCGTCGGTGGGGTTCGTTACAGCGAGCAGAAGCATTATTGTTCAGAACGTATCGTCTTGTTGACGCTCCGATTCTGGAACGCCAGCATTCTTGTGTACAAGCACAAACCTTTCCGTCATGATGCCAGCTTTTAAAAAGGCAAAGCCGGCATCACGACGGAACTTGTTTAAGGGGAATATCTGTCGGCTTAACAGGGAGAGTCAGAGAGAGGAAGAGAAAGCGACGGTGTTTGTTCAGTCCGTACCGTCCGGTCCTCCAGGTACATGGTTTTGGACAGGAAGTCGATTCCGATCGTGGCCTGAGAGGAGAGGAGAGGAGAACACAGAGAGCACAGACGTCAATACACAGCAATTAAACATTAGAATGCAAAAACAGCCATTTTAAATTACTATACATAATACAATCAATACTGTACAATATACAGTATACAGTAATACGACAACACCAACAACAACAACAACAACAAAAAGGTGTCGGTGTACACGTCCTCATTGTGTACATACGTGAAATCACTTGACATCACAGAACGGCTGGTACTGGTGTGTGTACCACAGCGATATTGTGTGTGTGTGTGTGTGTGTGTGTGTGTACCACAGCAATATTGTGTGTGTGTGTGTGTGTATGAGTGTGTACCACAGCAATATTGTGTGTGTGTGTGTGTGTGTGTGTGTGTGTGTGTGTGTACCACAGCAATATTGTGTGTGTGTGTGTGTGTATGTGTGTGTACCACAGCAATATTGTGTGTGTGTGTGTGTGTGTGTGTGTGTGTGTACCACAGCAATATTGTGTGTGTGTGTACCACAGTAATATTGTGTGTGTGTGTGTGTGTGTGTGTATGTGTGTGTACCACAGCAATATTGTGTGTGTGTGTGTGTGTGTATGTGTGTGTACCACAGCAATATTGTGTGTGTGTTCCAATATTGTGTGTGTGTGTGTGTGTATGTGTGTATGAGTGTGTACCACAGCAATATTGTGTGTGTGTGTGTGTGTGTGTGTGTGTGTATGTGTGTGTACCACAGCAATATTGTGTGTGTGTGTACCACAGTAATATTGTGTGTGTGTGTGTCTACCACAGTAATATTGTGTGGACCTGGGCGGTAGGACGAGGCAGAAGAAAGGATCCAGAGCTGCAGCGTTCAGCGAACGAACTGCACGCCGCACCTGCAAGTACACATACTACAGATAGTACTAGTCAGTACTCAGAGTAATACAACACTGTCAGTAGTACTCAGATAGTACTGTCAGTACTCAGATAATACAATCAGTACTCTAGTAGCACTATTAGTACTCAGATAATACCATCAGTAGTACTCAGTAGTACTATCAGTACTCAGATAATACTATCAAGTAGCTCGTAGTACTATCAGTACTCAGATAATACCATCAGTACACTCGTAGTACTATCAGTACTCAGATAATACCATCAGTACTCTAGTAGTACTATCAGTGCTCTCGTAATACTCAGTTTTATACATACTTTAGTACTCTACTCACAATACTATCAGTACTTTAGTAGTACTCACAATACTAGCTCTACTGTAGTAGTAATTATGGTCCTCTCACAATGGTGTCAATACCTAGTAGTACTCCAATAGTACTCTCACAGTCTCACAGTACCACAGCACCATCAGTACTGTGACATATTATTCAGCTACTCTATCCATTGTATTATTTTATTTTGCCCAAGGATGTGAAAATGTCCATCCACTACTTCAGCATTACTCAGATATTGTTCCATCAACGTAGATAACACAGTTGACTCTGAGAATACTATACTGTATGCATTACACGCACACACACACACACACACACACACACACACACACACAGCACGCACACACACACACACACACCATCTGACAGGCCAAGGTCATGCTAGGGAGTGTGAACGTCCTCCCAGGAACCTCACAGACGTGTGTGTGTGTGTGTGTGTGTGTGTGTGTGTGTGTGTGTGTGTGTGTGTGTGTGTGTGGTGTGTGTCGTGTGTGTGTTACTATTACATAATCCATAAAATGCAGCGTGCATGCGGAGCGACAGACCCGCCCCTACGGGAACGTCCCCGGTTCCCCCTGCGCTGGGTTCTAACAACTCCTACCACTGCCACAGAGGAACAGTGCTGAGTCTCCATAGTTGGGTTCTGTTTTAATTTGGCTTCCCTAATTGTTATGAGAGAGAGAGATGAGAAGACGAGAGAGAGAGGACGACAGAGATAGAGAGAGGAAAGAGAACGAGCGAGAGAGAAAAGGAGGACGCGAGCGAGCAAGCTTGCCAATGTCAATGTTCGTGTCCATGTCAATAAAAATTTCGAATCGAAAAAACAGGAAGATGAAAAAGACAGACCAGGAGAGAGAGGACGAGGAGGACGCAGAGCAGAGAGAGACGAGAGATAAATTCAAATAGAGGAGAAGCCCCTCTTTAAGACACACCACAAGGGCTTTTCAATGAGAGAATGTTGCTGGCTTCATTTCCTCCTCGCGTTCGATGCCAAAAAGGTCCAAACACCCAGAATGAGGTTCATTGTTCCTTCCGTCCGCTAAGCCGGCCGCAGCAGAGGCGCCTAACAACGCCGGCTCCCCCCGACGCAGTCCGTCTGTGTGGACGGGAGCTAACCCGGCATCGGGTGGGACGGCGGCGGGGCCGTCGGTGGGGTTCGTTACAGCGAGCAGAAGCATTATTGTTCAGAACGTATTGTCTTGTTGACGCTCTGATTCTGGAACGCCAGCATTCTTGTGTACAAGCACAAAACCTTTCCGTCATTGATGGCAGCTTTTAAAAAGGCAAAGCCGAGCATCATGAGGGAACTTGTTTAAGGGGGAATATCGTCGGGCTTAACAGGGAGAGTCAGAGAGAGGAAGAGAAAGCGACGGTGTTTGTTCAGTGCGTACCGTCCGGTCCTCCAGGTACATGGTTTTGGACAGGAAGTCGATTCCGATCGTGGGCCTGAGAGGAGAGGAGAGGAGAACACAGAGAGCACAGACGTCAATACACAGCAATTAAACATTAGAATGCAAAATCAGCCATTTTAAATGACTATACATAAATACAATCAATACTGTACAATATACAGTACACAGTAATACAGTATTACGACAACACCAACAACAACAACAACAACAAAGGTGTCGGTGTACACGTCCTCATTGTGTACATACGTGAAATCACTTGACGTCACAGAACGGCTGGTACTGGTGTGTGTACCACAGTGATATTGTGGTGTGTGTGTGTGTGTATGGAGTTGTGTACCACAGCAATATTGTGTTCTTACCACAGCAATATTGTGTGTGTCTACCACAGCAATATTGTGTTGTTTTTTGTTGTGTAACCAACAGCCAAATAATTGTGTGTGTTGTGGTGTGTGTGTGTACCACAGCAATATTGTGTGTGTGTGTGTGTGTATGAGTGTGTACCACAGCAATATTGTGTTGTGTCTACCACAGCAATATTGTGTGTGTCTACCACAGTAATATTGTGTGTGTGTGTGTGTGTGTACCACAGTAATATTGTGTGTGTACCACAGCAATATTGTGTGTGTGGTGTGTGTGTACCACAGCAATATTGTGTGTGTGTGTGTGTGTGTGTGTATGGGTGTACCACAGCAATATTGTGTGTGTCTACCACAGCAATATTGTGTGTGTGTGTGTGTGTGTGTGTGTGTGTGTACCACAGCAATATTGTGTGTGTGTCTATCACAGTAATATTGTGTGTGTGTGTGTGTGTGTGTGTGTGTGTGTGTGTGCCACAGTCATTTTTAACAGCCAGAAGGACTGTTCTCCCCCAGGCGGGGTGTTTAAATATAGACCACCACACAGAGACCGACACGCGGAGAGATTAGGTGGCGCGTGAATAATTTCATGTGTCGCGTTAAAATATTAAGCACCTCGCCGAGTCAGAGAACACAGAACCGGGCTCTCCGGACCGCTGCTCCTACAAGGAGGAGGAGGAGGAGGAGGAGGAGGAGGAAGGTACCTAATGTCATATTTGTTTGCATAGTTTCAGTGGTGGAGATTTAAGGTGTAAGGATATCTGTGTTAAAATCACGAATGACTTCCACCTCCACCTCCACCTCCACCTCCACCCCTCTGTCGCTCCACGCATAGCGACCTAGCAGCTCCTCTGCTACGGACCCAAACCCAACGACCCTAACGCCTCCCGTCGTGTTCTCCTCCTCCTCCTCCTCCTCCTCCATCCTCCTTCTCCTCCTCCTCCTCCTCTTCCTCTTCCTCCTCCTGACGCCGGCTCAGCGATGCGGAGCCCAATGCGGTCACCTGACCATCGCTCTGACAGCCCCACCACCGCAGCGGAGGTCTTCTGCCTCTGGGGGGTGGAGGGGTGGGGTCCTCTGAGGCTTTTAGTATCACCCACCACCGTCACCCCAACCACCAGCACTCTCCCCCTCCACTCTCCCTCTCTCCCCATCTCCCTCCCTCCCTCCCTCCCTCTCTCTCCCTCTCCCTGTCCTCTCCATCCCTCCCTCCCTCCTCCCTCTCTCTCCCTCCCTCTCTCTCCCCCTCCCTCTGTCTCTCTCCCTCCCTCCCTCCCCGTCTTCTCCCTCCCTCCGTCTCTCTCTCTCCCTGCCTCTCTCCCTCCCTCTGTCTCTCTCCCTCCCTCCCTCCCCGTCTTCTCCCTCCCTCCCTCTCTCTCTCTCCCTGCCTCCCTCCCTCTATTGTGAGTACTCCCTCTCCTCTCCCTCTCCTCTCCCTCCCTCCCTCCCTGCCTCCCTCCCTCCCTGTCTTCTCTCTCTCCCTGCCTCCCTCCCTCCCTCTATTGTGAGTACTCCCTCTCCTCTCCCTCCTTCCCTCCTTCCCTCCCTCCCTCTGTGTTGCTGGATCCTTGGCATCATGGAGGTATTATAAGAACTGGACAAATCAAATGTTTTACTACTTTAGGTGAGCAGACTGTCTACTAAACAGACCTCCAGTCTGTCACCAAGGTGACGTTTCACAGGGAAAAACGATGCAACACCTTGTTGCTTCTGGAAGATCTGGAGCAGAGAGATCAGTATATATATCAGACAGAAAATAAACCTGCAAATGTGTGGAGTCGATCGGATGAACGCTCGTCACGAAAAATCAATCACACTCACACACACACACACGTTTGACTTGCAGTGAATTCAGAAACACGTCATTCAGGAGTAAAGGCGCCTTAATTAGCTCCCGGACGCCTGCAGGTGGATCGGGGATCGATGGTTACGAAATCGCGTCTTATATTGGAGAACTTCCACGCACACAGACGGCGAAGTTCATTACAAGCGTCACTCCCGTTTTTAATTGCCGTCAGAAAGTGTGAGAAAGAGGGCGCCTCATTGGTACCGCTGTTCGGCTGCCATGTTTAGCTGTTTATTATACTCAGTCGTACTTTCATATGAATCTGCCTTGGGCCACAGAGAGAATAATATTATATATTTTAAGTTTGTGTCAAAGTGCGTGGGTGATTTGCATCACAAAACATGAACACAATATGGATTACACCCTGCCGTTGTGCTCGCGGCTAATGCGGACGACTCGGCGAGGCCGGCTGTAGCTCCCGGGCTAAATCGGGATCATGGGATTAATTTATCCCCTTTCCCGCGAAATCCGGGAATCGCTAACAAGCTCTCTCGACAGCTGAGGGTGTTCACAGGGAACCTCGGGGCTTCGCCTGCGATGGAAGACGCCGGAACAACTCATCATGTGAACTGTCACCGCAGCCAAGAGTTCTCATCAGTCTGGATGTTGGCAGTGGAAATAAACTGCTCTGTCTCCCTTGAATGTGGATTTATGGATTATGTAAGTCTTGCCATTCCCATAATAATAATGATACTTCATTGATTCATAGTGTTCTCAAGGCATTTACTTCTGGAATCTTGAACCTTGAAACCTTGAATGCCAGGGGTGAGGTGGAGGGCCTTCTCTATGTGTGTGGGCGCACCTCGGCGCTCCATGAACAAGGAGAGCGTGTTTGTTTAATCCTTATTCTATTAGGAAGCCCCGTCTGAATCTCATTGCAGCCCCAGCGTTCGTCGCAGGCCAGGTGGACTCGGTGTTCTGCTGAGGATATGAGGAAAGCAAACAAAAGAGATGCGACACAAGCTAAATATACACGTCTGGGAATGCGTGTTTTAAAGGATTACATTTAGTTTGGTTTCGTCGCCCCCCCCCCCATCCGCCCAGATGTACGATGGATCGATCCGACTCCTCCCGCTCCTCTAGTCTACCGGTTGGTACAGTCCACCGGGGGGGGGGGGTGACTGGTTAGGGAGTTGTTTATCTCTCCATCATACATCTGGGTGGACACGCCCACTTGTGATGGATGTCACAAGTGGACAGTTCTCAAAGCTCGCCGGCTGTTTTCGTCTCCAGAGGAGAAGCTAGTTGGCTCAGAGTGCAGCCAAGTCGGTCTAATCTCATGGAGCTATGGACTTATAGAGTTATAGAGTTATAGAGTCGGCTGCTTCGCCGTTCATCCTCCCCACAGCAGCCCGGGAAATGATCCGGAATATTCCCTTGGCCTCCGACGCAGAAGCGAGAGGAGAAGTTGGTGTCGCAAGTGAGGGTTCAGGGCTGCAATAGTGGGACTTTAATAGTAATCCAAGGGGACACGCTGCCGTGATGTCATGGCAACCGAACGATGTATAAAACATTCATGTGACATTTGAGGACAGCCCGATATAAAAAGTTCAGCCCCCCTATATATAATACTCCAGAGAGGAGTGAACTGTTTCATTAAAAAGAGTTTAAGAACACAAAAATACAGTTTTCATGTTTCCTATATAATTAAGATGCCGCACACACACACACACACACACACACACACACACACACGCACGCACAATGATATATCGCCGCTTTTTTGCTGACGATGCAATAATGGCGTTATTAAAAAAGTATCTTAATGAACGGGAAGCTGCTGTGCGCTGTTGAGCGTCTATAGGGGAGGAGATGGAGGTAGCATAGCATAGCGTAGCGTAGCGTCTCCCAGCGCCACTAAGACGTATGGCTGTTTATTATGGTCTGGAAATGTGATGAGGTTAGCAGGAGTCGTGGCAACCGCCGGCCCCGGGGCCCGAACATGCACGCGGACACACACACACACACACACACACACACACACACACACACACAAAACCACGTATACACACATCAAGTATCTTTAGGTCGACTATGAGGGTCGGTCTGAGAATCCTGTGAGCTGCAGCATCCTGTGCTTTATGATTATTACACACGAGAGACGCGTTCTCTCCTCACATTACGGTATGGATTACCATGTAGCCTGGAACCCCAGACAACCCTGCTGAGGTGTTACGTTACATCCTACCTGCTAGCATACAGTCACATCCCTCCACCCACCTGATGATAAACACACATCTGATTGCTCCACATACCTGATACGTGTTGTCGAAGCTGTCATACATGAAGCGTGTGATCAGGGACGTCTTTCCCACTGCAAGAAACCAGAAACACGAGGAGACATGGTCAATGAATTGCATTTATATATCGCTTTGACATTCACCCATTCATACACCGACGGCGGTGCCAACCATGCAAGGTAACAACCAACACGTCAGGAGCAGGTAGGGTTAGGTGGTGTCTTGCTCAGGGACACCTCCACACTTAGCTAGGAGGGGGAGGAGCCCCGGGGGATCGAACCAGCAACCTTCCTGTTGCCAGACAACCGCTCTTATACCTCCTGAGCTACTGCCGCCCATCTGAGGTACAAACTTCCATTTCAACCACTCCTCCTCCAAAAGGCCTGTGGCATTATTCCCGGCTCTCACGTACCCCTTTCGGAGGCGGGTCTTGGAAGGACACGCCCCCATCTATATTCCACAATATTAAGACCCCCGTTCTGCTGAAGAAGGGCGCGGTTGAGTTGAGAACGCAGGGGGGGGTTTGAGATCAACACTCCGAATCCCAGCGAGCGGTCGGACGCCCGCTGGCTCGCACACGGACGGGGAACAGCGAGGGTAATGCATTGTGGGTACTAATGGCGTTCAGCCGGCTAGCATGGGAGCTCATTAGCGGTCGCAGGGGGGGCATCGACAGAGAGATGAAGGTTATCCCGGCGAATTATAACAACATGACATCTTTTAGCAGACGGCTTTTATCCAGAGTGACTTACACCAAGTTCAGACTACAGGCTACGTGTCACTTCGACGGAGCGGGTATAGGGGTTAGGGGTCACCTTGCTCCAAGGAAGCCTCCCTACAGTTTAGGCTGTGGACAACTGAGGATCGAACCCAGAACCGTTCCACTGGGAGTCGAATCACGCTCGATGCTGGACCGCCCTCCCCTGCCCACGTGCAGAAGATCACTCGGCGGCAAACTCTCTCTCGAGTGTATTCTCAGTGAATTGACAGTTTAACACGTGGAGGAGAGTGAGCGAGGACAGGGCCGGCATAGAAAGTGTATGTGTTGCCCATCAGCAGGCAGCGCACAACACACCAACACACAACGCACCAACACACCAACACACAACACACAACACACCAACACACCAACACACAACGCACAACACACCAACACACAACCCACCAACACACAACGCACAACACACCAACACACAACACACCAACACACAACGCACAACACACCAACACACAACACACCAACACACCAACCACAACACACCAACACACCACACACAACACACCAACACACAACCAACACACCAACACACCAACACACAACACCAACACACCAACACACCAACACACCAACACACCAACACACAACACACCAACACACCAACACACCAACACACAACACACCAACACACCAACACACAACACACCAACACACAACACACAACACACCAACACACCAACACACAACACACCAACACACCAACACGACGCAACATTCAGGCCGATTCCGTCGCCATCGAGTCGAGTAATTTAGAACCACAGCTAATTTCCATAGCGACGGCTCTGCGCTGAACACATCCGGTGTTTGTGTACGAGGTGTCACTGAAACACCGACGCAGCAGGTTGATGAAGAGACAGCATCTGCTCTCACCAAGTTATTCAGCTCTGCAGCAGCTTCTCGTGAGTCACTAGACAGTCCAAAAATAAAATAAATAAACAGGACAGGTAGGAGGCCGACGTATCTCAAGCTCTTCTTCCACCTGACTTTTTATTTGGCCATTTAGTCACTGAGCAGATGTTTCCATCCACAGAGACTGACAGTAACTGAATGTTTCTGTGCGATCTGCGTCACTAAGGGAGCAGGTAGGTGCTTAGGAGCATCTGGAGATTGGGACCATATTCTTCCACAATATGACGGACGCAGCAGCCGTCCCTCTCACGACGAGCCGTGGCCAAACGGATCCCCCGCCGCGGGGGGGCCGATGGAGGACGGTTTGGTGGTCTTATCTGTGCGTTCCGCGTTCCTCTGCGTTCATTCTGCCAACGCTCACGTTTTCCTTCAGTTTGAAAACACTTCTCTTATCAGGGTCGACGGAAGCATCGCTGTGGAACCGCCGCGGTCGAGGCCGTGTTCGGTTTTCCGTTTTTTTCCTTAATGACCGCTTTTATTCCCTTTATCATCCTCCCCGTCCGAACGCAGGGCTGTACAGCATACTTACGGCGCCCTAATTGAGCTGAACATTAACTAATAATGTGTTACTGGCTGCCCCGACTAAATACTCGTTTTAACGACCGCCCATTTCAGAGCGATTCCCGACCCTCCTCCGTCTGTCTGTGATTCAGCCCGGATCATTAATCACATCGGCGCGCACACAAACACAAACCGAACGCAACGGTTTGTCAACCGACCGCAGCGCCGCCGCCGCGAGCGACAGCCACGTCGTTACGCCGACATCGCATCCACGACAGTCGGCGCCATTTCTCTCTTTGCGCTATTAAATCCAGCATTAGAGATCCACCGCCCATCCGTCGTAATCCCCCTGAGCCGCACTTCGTCTCGTCCGTCTGCGCCCTGATTGGCTGTTACTGCGGTCTGGAGGGAAGTGGTGGGGAGGCGTGGGTGGGTGGTTGGGTGAGAGGGTGGAGGGGTTCGGTGGTGGGAGGCACCATTAAGATGCAGGAGACGACGGCGATCGGTCGGGCCGGATCTCTCGGGTCTCTCCTCGGAGCGAGCGCGAGGAGAAGCAGAAGGTCAGCTGCAGTCAGAGGACTTCAGGGAGTCCGTCTCCTCCTCGGTGGCGGTTAAAGGAGAATTTTGTCGATTTTCAGCCTCATCTCCATCTCCTCGATCCACATGAGGGATGTCGGGTGAAAAGAAACCGCCCCGCAGTTGTTTGTTGTTTGCCAACAGTCTCCTGGTGTCTGTTATAACTCTCTGTTTAATGTTCAATGTCAGGCACCAAAAAGCACATTCCTTGTTTGCAAAAACTGAGGCAATAAAGTCGTTTCTGATTCTCATTCCGATACACACCGGCCAGGATGTAGACCAGACCGGAACACCTCATCACGGTTGTACCCATTACGATTGCTTCCCACCTACTGTCCCAGTCACAAATACTACTACTACTACTACTACTACTACGACTCGCGCCAGTATACCATGCTCGTCTCGACAAGGGCAGACATTATAACACCCTCGTACCACTTCAACGATGAGGAATTGCTCCTGACTCATGCAACACCACCACCACCACCACCACCACCACCAGCACCACCGCCGCCGCTAGCCCTGCGGCACACCGCTCTGAGGGCACACGGCGTTCTTCTCAGCGCGACGTCGGTTTCGGTTTCCGCGGCGCATCAAAGCCTTTCGGCCCCTCGCTACGCCGCGTCCTCCTCGCCAGGACCAATTAGGGGAGACGGAACACCTTGTGTCACGCCGCCTGCTGCTGTCTCCTCCTCCTCCTCCTCCTCCTCCTCCCGGGAGTCCCGGGAGGAGGAGGAGGAGGAGAACTCGCTCGGCTCGGCTCTCTTCGGGGGACAACAGTGTGTGGATAATGTTCAGGGCACCGCGACCCATTTTTCCTTCGAGACGCAAGAAGGTACACGGCTTTTCAGGGCAGACTTAACGACCCGCCTGTCAGATGGATTTTTGCTCCAGATCCAATCCACTTAAAAATACAAAAAGATGTACTTTTTGTTTTGAAGGTACAGAACTCTGACTCTTAGTATAGCGCCAACTGCTCCAGCAGATCCGTTGGTTTTATTTCGTTTTGTAAGGAGACTTTACAGATTCTTTCTTTTTCATCCGAGTAATTAGGGATAGTGACTCCAGTAAGAAAAGACTCCAATAAGTCACCAAAACAAATGCCTCAACGTCGACGTTTTTTGGAAAATGCTTTTCAACCGCGGCCTCAAATGAGATGAATAACCGTCAGGAACAATCTGGAAGTAATTAATCACCGTTAACCTGAAGTGGAAACACTAAGGCGATACAAACATTGAGAAAACTAAAAGACGTATTAAACAGACTTACACAGTCAGGTATATTAATCACACATCCATCTGCTTCTAGTCCTGGGGTGAAGACACCGACCGGGTGTTCACTAATGAACACAGGTGGAATGATTGAGGCTAACGAGGAGACTGAGGAGACATTTGAGGTGTTCGGGGGCAAGGCCAGCCGTCCTTGTTAAGTACCTTGATTAGGCAGCACAAGGGCCCTTGGCCCGTTGCTCGATCCCTTTCCGTCCACAAATAGTCCTAGATCCTAGATCCTAGATCCTAGAACCTAGGTTGTCATGATTAGAGGAAGTCTTTTAGTTGCAAGCATTATTTGATAAGCGACTAAGAAAAACTAGTGTTCCTTTTAGAATGATAAATGAACCCAATATTTGAATTGAACCGTAACATTAAGCAGCAAATGTTTGTCATTTCTACTTGATAAATGGCAAAATGAAAAATTGTGAAATTAGTTGATGATCACACTTTTGAGATTTGATACGTTTTTCTGTGGATTTGACTAATCGACTAATCGTTGCAACCCTCGTCTATGTGTACGTCCACAGAGACATACTGTACATGTTGACGGACATGTCGCACAAACAGGTTAGGCAATCCCAGCAGCACCTGGGGGTTTGCTGGGGTCTTGCTCAGTGTCCCCTTGAGCAAGGCACCATTAAACGGTAGATATTACTGGCAAAGACTGACAGGGTGACAGAGGTTAGGCTCACAAGAATTTTCCGGTGGGTGGCGGGGGGCGGGGGGGGGGGGTTACAGACTCTTAAATGCCTGTGAACCAGTGATCTAACTGGTCCACGAGAGAAGCAGTTTGGTTGTTTTCATCGCTTTTCCGGGGCGCGTCTCTGAAAGTAGGCCATTACCTGTGAAGTGCTCTGGGCAGCTGCTGTTGGTCCCCGCGCAAAAGTGCTGAACAACGCGACTTGGCTCCCCCCACTGCGGCGTTTTCTCGTCCATGTGTCATCGTGTGTATGCAGGCGGCCATCTTGCGTCGGCTTTAAGGGGATTAATAAAGTTTATCGCATCGGAGCCACCCGGGTTTGAACCCTGGCCCCTGGGGGGGTGGGGGGGTGGGGGGTTGGTCCCTGTGCCAGCCAGACCCCACGATATTAAACTCTGTCTGGATTGAATTTAATGAACCTGAGAACAGAAGCACTCTGTTGGAAGAGCGACCGAGCTGCTTGACATGTCTCGGGGCAGAATGTACGACGAGCATCTGGAGGTTGAGGAGGCTGCATAATAAAGTCGGGGCGACGATGATCTGTAGCGCGCTGGTAGGAGCGAGGCCAAGGCTGAGGGGGATTCGCTGCATTTAATTGCGCATTAAATAGAGTTGCATAGAGTTTATGAACCCCTGGCAACAACAAAACGTCTTCTTATCTTCTTCTTACCTGTGTACCAACAGAGAATAATCTTTTCCAAAATATCGTTTCAATCGTCGTTCACGTATTTTTTTTACTGATTGTTTCTTTTATCTTATATGTATTTTCAAAGGGGCCTCTATTTCACCGCCAGGCGTGAGTGCGATCGGCAATTACAAGCCGTTTCAACGTTGCCGTGTGACTACCCTCTCGTGACATCACAAGTGGGAGTGTCCGCCCAGACGTATGACGACGAGATCAGACTATCAGCCCTACTCAGTGGACTGTACGAGCTGGTAAGGCTTATCTACCCATCATAAATCAAGGTGGACACTCCCACTTGTGATGTCACTATTTCACAATGACAATTTTAGTCACATGACCCTTGTGAAACACCTTGTGATGGCCAGCTGGTGGTGTAGTATGGGCCCTTTAACAAACACTCCAGCACCAAAAGTGCCGTTTTTGCAGAAGGCATGAAGTCATGCATTTATAATCAGCATCTTCCCTGCAACACATCCCTTTTACGAGTGTGGTTCTCTTCAGGAAAACATCTCCACTTAAAAACCAAAGAGAGGCTTTGAATCCAATCTGTACGCTTTCAGTCCGCTGTGACAACCACCCCACCAACGAAACAGCCCACAAGTTCAGAACACATTTCAGTTGAGCCGATTGAAAACAAAATGGAAAACAAAACGGAGGCAATCGCTCCGGTCACACCCGCCACTAAATTGTGTTTGATGGGTCTTCTCCAAAGACGACGCCACGGGGAGATGTTGTGAAAACGTCTACGTGGTTATTATGCAACGACAACTTGTATAAGCTAGCATGCTAGCGCTACGCCTGAGTGTGTGTGTGTGTGGGGACGGCTGGTTGAACCTGTGGTGCTTCGATGAGCCAATGCACCACAGGTGGTGTGCAGCCTCACCCAAACACAGCCTCTAAGGTGAGGCTGCTTAAACCAGACACCAACCACACACACACACACACACTCACACACACACACACACACACACACACACACACACACACACACACACACACACACACACACACACACACACACACATCTCTGCAGGTCCTACAGACCTGTCTGGCTGCAAACCCTGAGCTTAAAAGATTTATCATCTCCTCAGTAACCGTGCAACGCCCCATATATTGTTCTCTGCATTTCTAGAGCCCTTTTTTTTTTTTTACCTAACAGCCATGCAAAGCACTTCACAAATACACTGCCATTAGGAGATAGGGGGATCGAACCGGTAACCTTCCGGGTTGCCAGACCCTCCTACCCCTAACGCTCATCTCTCTCCTCCTCCTCCTCCTCCTCCTCCTCCTCCTCCATTCAGCTCCGTCCGTGGAGAAAAAAAACCCAGTATGGGGAAACCACACAGATGATACATTACAGAACATTAGCGAAGCGGCTGGAGGGGGAGGGAATCGATATGAGGGCAGCAGCAGCAGCAGGTAATGCAGTGTAAACTACATTAGAGGAGGAGGAGGAGGAGGAAGAGGAGGAGCGATGTGACCGGCCCGCTACCTGGAGGACGGGGGAGGGGGGGGGGGGGGGGGGGGCCGGCCTAAGAGGAGGAAGCACTCTTTTACCAAGAAGACCGCTGAATAATGGATGAGGTGGCTTTCAAACTCCACAAAGCACCGAGTCGGCTTGGTGTGGGGTGGCGCACATATCGGAGATAAAATAAAGAAGAAGAAGAAGAAGAAGAAGAAGAAGAAGAAGAAGAAGAAGATAATAGCCACTCCTCCGCTGGCCTAATGAGCTTCGGCTCCCTTCACCCGACCGCCATCGCCGCCGCTGGGGAAAACAAGGCGGAGTCACGGCACCGGCCACACGGACACGCAAGGCCGCCAAAACCTGGCTCTGATGGAGTCCACCCTGGTGGTGGTGGTGGTTGGAGGGGGTGGTGGTGGTGGTTGGAGGTGGTGGTGGTGATGGTGGGTGGTGCTGGTGGTGGTGATCAGACCGAGAAAATAGGAGGAAGCTAAGCTACATGACCGTGGCCATTTTGAGATCAGAAGGCCGAGAGAGGGAAAGAAAGACAGAGAGAGAAAGCAAGAGAAAGGGGCAGAGAGAGACAGAGAGTGACAGAGAGAGACAGAGAGGGAGAGAGAGAGTGAGAGAGAAAGAGAGAGAGAAACAAGAGAGAGAGAGAGACAGACAGAGACAGAGACAGAAAGCGAAGAGAGAGAACAGAGAGAGAGCGGTAGTCTGCTCGATGGTTTGATAAATTTAAATGTAAATTAGATTCTGCCGTTGGATGCTGGAGGAGGATGAAGTCAGACTAGTTGACTGATATGAGAAGAGGACGAGGAAGAGCGATGGCTTGGAGAACAAAGAGCCCACTGTGTCTCATCTCCACGGTGACCGAGAGGAGACGGTGAACGCAGCGAGCGCACGCAGCCAATCAGGGGGCAGCGTCGCACGGAGGGGAGGTTAGGATCCTAAGCCTCCTACTTCCCTTACAGCCCTGACACACGACACGACTTTTAACGTTGCCAGGCGGCTGTACTTAAATCTCAAATTCAATGACTATTCAAGGACTTCCCAGGCCCAATTCCCTTCAAATTCAAGGACCCAAAATCGCATATTTTGAGACACAATGGTAGACAATGGTAACTATCAGGCTTTACAGAAGCTCACATCAATTCAAAAGAGAGAGAGGCTTGAATTGTTCTCAATTGTGTCTATTTAGTTAGTAAAGTAAAACAAATATCAAAAGAACTAAATTACCTAAATGTCTATCTACAAAAAATGTTCAAGGTCTTGAATTTGTATCCCTCAAATTCACAAACATTCAAGGATTTCAAGGACCGTCAACGGAACCCTGTCAAGCGCTCACACATGACTTCTGTCGTCTGTCCTGTAACGGTCATTTATTCTTATATTTAACTCAAAATAACATCACACAATGTTTCACGGGGAGGAATATACGACGAGTTTGAGTCGGACGAGTCAAAAAAAATTGACGTCCGCAAGAAGCTTAGCAATCCAAAAAAAAAAAGCAAGAAAAACAAATGGTTGAAAAAGAACGTTTGGAGAGACACACCAAGCGAGGACGGTCTGTCCGACAGAGAGAGGTGGAGGGAAGTAAAGGACTTTTTGGACTTAAAATGACGCCCTTGCTTCCCTCTCGCCCGTCGCCCGCGTCATTGTCTGTAGGTCGTCGCCGCTGCCGTAGCCGTAGCCGAAACACCTTCCACACGGCGGGGTTTGGACTCCTGACAGCGGCCGATATTTAACCTGCTAGATGTTTCTCTGGCCTCTGGTCTACAATAAGCCTCAGAGGTTTTTTTGTGTCCTTGACTTCGAAAAACTTCCAGGAAAACAAGCACGTCGTGTGAACTTGTCAGCATCAGCAATATCTTTTTTTGCCGTCCCACACTTACCGACACGGTTCGATATATCGGTTCCGTTTACTTTCAGATTCACCGCCGATCAATGAAGGGCTCCATCGCGTTTAACCGCTCGTATCCACTCACGTAATTAGCAGACGAACGAGCAGACGTTCAATGCAGACGTTCGTTACACGCGGAGTCCCAAATAAACGGTGAAGAAATCGATAACAAAAGCGCTTCTTTAGAACATTAAAGCGATATAAAATATTAAATGAGCATTACAATGTTAAGACAATGCATCTGAGATTGTAAACACAATGTTCCATATTTAACACCAATAATGAGTTGATGTGCAATGGGATTTATGTTTTCTCATCGCTAATTACTGCTCTTAATTAGGTCAGTTAATCACTTAAATGTTGCACTTCTGAGGGTAAATCCTCTTTGAGCTTTTAAATCACTTTGCTGTGTGTGTGTGTCTCTTTTTTAATTTAATCGCCTCATTTAAATAAGCTCGCATTGCTGCTAAAAGGTCAACTCATTCAACTCAGGTAGTTTCTTTATCAAGACACCAAACACCAAAACTCTATATTGACCTTCGTTCGGTGACCCCAAAGCTAATTTCACGACCCGTACTCGTGCACAAATATTGTAATAACCTCACACCAGCCAAATGTCATCCTAATACGCTCACACCAACCCATAGCGCTCAGCAAGGGCCTCAAATGAACAGTAATTAGGAACAGTTTCGTCCAATTTCCCGGAGTCTGGCGAACAATTATGAAATATGATTGGTGCCAGAAGTGTGTATGACTGCACACACACACACACAGACACACACACACACACACACACACACACACACACAGACACACACACACAGACAGAGCTTATACTAAATCATGACGCACAGGCATTTAAATATAACCTACAGCCAGATAATATTCTCATCAACGGAGAATAATAATTTGACCATCTTTGAACCGTTAAAATACAATTCACCTACAATCTATCTACTGGTTACCAATTACTATTTTATGCCAGTATAAGAATATTACTGTAGGCCTACTGCACGCAGACACTTTTACTACATTTTAGCACCGACTATATAGTAGCACTCTGAGCTAGCTGGCTGCTATGAGGACAAGCTTCCCCAAGCGAGAGCTGAGTCACGCTCTGGGCCAATCTGAAACACCTCGCCGGTGTGTGTGTGTGTGTGTGTGTGTGTGTGTGTGTGTGTGTGTGTGTGTGTGTGTGTGTGTGTGTGTGTGTGTGAGAGTGTGTGTGTGTGTGTGTGTGGCGTGACTGAACAGGGGCGTTTAGTAAGCCGATATCATTCATTGCGTGGTCTCATTGAGTCATCGTCGCTGTGGAAAAATAACTTCCAAGGCTTCGGGGTTACTTCTCATGATGAATCGGTGACTATTGCGCAGGAATTAAATTAGAAAAAATAAAATCCGGCCTCAAAGGGACAATTTTGTCCACCCAAATTCCTCCAGTGGCTCTACTTATGACTGGATGTGGTTCGTTACCATGGTTCCCAGGTGCCTTGTATGTGAACTCGCTGTGAGGCATTGGATAAAAGCGGTCCGACCCTCTGAAATGACGTCCTAAAAGCATAAAAGGAAAACCTAAAAGGATTTTATATTTTACATATTATATTTTATCGCATTTATTTCAAGTTGACGGAGCTTTCGGGGGGGGTGGTCTGTGGGTGGATGTATTGGGAGAATCCCCCCTCGGTCTTAGTCTCCACAGGGGAAGCACAGATGGGCCCTAAACCCAGCAGGGAGCGGCCCAGAGAGAAGGGAGTCCAGAGCTGGACGGGCAGTAAGATGAGCGTGATAGGTGATAGGAGGCGCGTGATAGGTGATAGCAGGCGTGTGATTGGTGATAGGAGGTGCGTGATAGGTGATAGGAGGCGCGTGATAGGTGATAGGAGGCGCGTGATTGGTGATAGGAGGCGCGTGATAGGTGATAGGAGGCGTGTGACAGGTGATAGGAGGCGCGTGATAGGTGATAGGTGATAGGAGGCGCGTGATTGGTGATAGGAGGCGTGTGATAGGTGATAGGAGGCGCGTGATAGGTGATAGGAGGCGCGTGATAGGTGTTACTGCTCTGGGATGAGAGCATCAAATCAGTGTGGTGGAAAGTTCACGCAAAACCAATATAAAAAGCAATCAGGAATCAGGAAAAGTGATTAGGGCGCTATCATGAATTAATAATGAATTGACAATGAATTAGGCCTACTAATCAATTATGCATCAATGAGGATGACATCCCTCAACCCCTGGCTCTGACCTTTCCCCGGTGACCCCTCTCCCAATGACCTCCGACCCCGTCTACCATCCGGCCAGAGTGAGTTCCTTCGACTACCGATCCAGCCGCTAATGACTGAAGGCCTCCAGTCCAGGCCGACGCATTTGACAGGCTAACAAATAAAACTCGATTTTCAGATCCCAACAGCTTGCAGGCAGCTGTTCCAATATTCGTCCGCGTTCATTGTTCTCTGTCTCGTCTCAAAACTCCTTTGAAAGAAAGAGTCTGCTGAATGATGTTTAATTCATCCCAACTTTGTGCGTTATTTCAAAAAGCCTCATCGTTAAAACATACATTGTTACGGCCGCGTTTGATGAGGCGAACCGACTAAAAACAGCGTTCTAGATTTGACAGAAAACAAGCAGTTCTTCACATCTTACTAAAATGTTGAGTCCCACGTGGAGAGAAATCATCTCCCGCTGTTGAACATCAGAACGCTAGGCTACATCCCGTAGCGCCGGGCCTGCTAGCTAGGTGGCTAGCTAGCTACCTAGCCAGCCGGGGAGGGAGTGATGCGATGCGATCGATTCTGTCGCTATTAATGGGCCGCTGGGCCGATCGATATCAGACTGAGGCTGTCGCAGCCGAGACACCTCCCCCATCCATCAGGAGGAGGAGGAGGAGGAGACAGGAGAGGAGAGGGAGGAGGAGGAGGAGACGACAGAAGAGAAGAGGAAGATGGAGGAGAAGTGAAGCAGAGGAGGTAGAAGTGAGGGAGAAGGAGGAGGAGGAGGAGACAGGAGAGGAGAGGGAGGAGGAGGAGGAGACGACAGAAGAGAAGAGGAAGATGGAGGAGAAGTGAAGCAGAGGAGGTAGAAGTGAGGGAGAAGGAGGAGGAGGAGGAGACAGGAGAGGAGAGGGAGGAGGAGGAGGAGACGACAGAAGAGAAGAGGAAGATGGAGGAGAAGTGAAGCAGAGGAGGAGAAAGTAAATAGTAAATGAGGAAGATGGCCTCTCAAAGATGAGAGGTCACAAGCAGGAAATGAGAAGGGAAAAAAATGAGTTTACACACACACACACACACACACACACACACACACACACACACACACACACACACACACACACACACACACACACACACACACACACACACACACACACACACACACACACTATCCATAGTGTTCCTCTCTCTCTGCCTCGGCTGCCTGCTGGACCACAACACACCACCCTGCCTGGCGGTGGAAGCCTGGCCGACACTCGCTCGGAGGAAACGAGACGGCGTGTTTGATTTAAGAGACGATCTCTCCTCCTCTGCTGCTCGCCAGCGGCTGCGGTGAGGAAACAGACTTTCCTTTAAAAACACTGCTCTGTCTTGGATGTTATTAGGAGCTGTATTTCATTGATGGTTCCTGTGGCATACAGAACGGCACACGAGGACGGCACCTTGCTAGCTAGCGCCTGAAACTGGAATTTGAATGAGATGGCAAATTGAGAGCGAAGGTTGTTTATTTAGTGGCTTCGGTTTCAAGGTGTCTCTCAGCGAGACACCGAACCCTCGCTGTTCCGTTCTGGTAGCCGCCTTGCCTGACGCGCAGCTGTTGGCGTGTGTGTGTGTGTGTGTGTGTGTGTGTGTGTGTGTGTGTGTGTGTGTGTGTGTGTGTGTGTGTGTGTGTGTGTGTGTGTGTGTGTGGGTGTGTGTGTGTCTGTGTGTGTGTGTGTGTGTGTGTCTGTGTGTGTGTGCGTTGTTCATGCGTGACATTCATGAACAATGTGATTTGGATTTTGTTCCTGAACATCAAATTGCCATAAAATATACAGAGGTAGCTATTGGGCCGTGTCATTGGGCAAATAAAACACTGTTATTTTAGGGAAGCAATGCGTGGTTATAGTCTATAAAGTCAGCGATGGTCTATAAAGACAAGCTACAGTTATGGTTTATAAAAGGCAGTTATGTTTGTGTTTTATGAGGACACTACGCTAGTCCGAGTCCAAGGTTTAGTTGTGTTAGCTGTCGACAGGAGAACACAGATCGAAGCGTCAGACTTGTAGATCAACTCTGCTCCTGCTGCCAATCAATCTGAACAGTGACTCTGCGATATTTAGGAGAAGTACTTCCTGAGAGGAAGGGTTTCGCTGAGGCAGAGGAAGATGGATGCTGACCAGCTGTAGCGCAGCGCCAAAACCAAGCAGTGCGGTCCAGTCCCCTAACACACTCTTTTCCAAGTCCAATCCATTTAAAGTCAACTTCATTTCACCCTTAATCGGTTTCCACGGTTACAGTCTCAAAGGGGCTTCACGGGCCACATTACTATGACACACCCCTGCCCAAAACTCAGTCCTCTAAAAGGCGTTAAGAGGAGAAAGTCCCCATAAACCCAGAGGGAGGAAACCTTGAGAGGGAACCCGGAAGAGGGATCCATTCTTCGTCCAGGGACTGTTGGGAGGGCCGTATGGGTGTTGAATGGGCAGACGTATCGTCATGGTCGCACAAAACAAACAAACAACAAACGTTATCCATGAGTAGAACACATCGACCCACTGCTGGTGGGCAAACACCTCTGAGACATGATGTAAGAAACAAGAAGCACTGCTGTACACACACGGCACACACCCAGGGGAACAACTACTTGGTGTGGGGGGAGCAGGTAGGAACAGGAAGGCCTTCTGCCTTTTGAGGTGGAACACCTCGACCTGGACTCAAACCTGCAACCCTCTGAGCTGAGAGCTAACCACCAAACGATGCGGTCGGTCACCTGACCCAAGTGAGCAGCACGGAGGACGCTCGGAAGAGGGGAGTTGATTTTGGGCGCCTTGTGAGATCGATCCTGATTCCGGAGTTCCTGTCGTGTTCTGGACGGCGAGGAGCACCGACCACCGTCTGCAGGCGCTCAAAGACAGCGACGCCCGAGGAAAGGGTCGCAATCGACGGAGCAATTGAAAGCGTTTTACATGAAATGGACCAGAACAGACTGGAATGTGCATTTGCTTTACTTCCAAGCGGATTCGTCAAGAGAGCGAAGAGAGCAAGTTTGCACGTCACTGAGTTATTCAATCTGATTGGCTGGAGGTTTTTGGACAACGAAAGGTCGCTCCTTCCTATGTGGAAATCAATTCCTGCCCAGCAGAAATGCCAAGGATGATATTCATTGTGACACTCAAATGGGAATATCTGGATTGCCTTACAAATCGCTGTCAAGGAAACTGTACAGGTTCAACTGAGCAGAACACAGAGGCGAGTCCAGCTGCGACCTCCCTCTGGGTGGGCTCCCACCCACCCAGAGGGAGGTCGGGGTGGGGAGGGAGGACCAGACCCAGGGAGATGGCTGGTCTCAGCCCACCCAGAGGCAGGCTGGGGTGGGTAGGATGGACCCACCCAGAGGGAGGGGAGGGCGGACCAGACCCTGAAAGACGGCTGGCCTGGACCCACCCAGAGGCAGGGAGGCTGGGGTGGACATTAATAAATGACAGGGACGGACCCGGCGGCGTTCCGCCTGCCTGGGCACCCGCCCCAATTACAGCTGACATGTCACTGGCTGTCTAGCTGGTGGTTTTCGCCTGAGATCGACCAATCACGTGGCCCGGGTGAGGTCTGGGCCGCTGTCTGGACGACGACTAGCTTAGGAAAATAAAAGTCCCCCCCCCCCCCCCCGCCACCTAGCACTGCGCTGCAGTCTCTCTACCGTTGTGTCTCGCTCTCCGTCTCTCTACCTCTCTCACTCGCTCACTCCCTCCCTCTTCTGCCCTCTTTCTACTCCTCCCTTTCTTCTACATCTGTTTGTTTCTCTACCTCCATCTCCATTGCGCCACCTCTCTCTTTCTGTGTCTATCCCTCTCTCTCTCTCTCTCACAGTTAATTTCCACTACCTCTCTATCTCTCCCCCCTCCCTCCCTCTCTCTCGCTCTCTCTCTCTCTCTGACCACCTGACCAGTATCAGTCTCTCAGAGTGGATCTCTCCTCTTACTCAACAGAATAAGAACCAGAATCACGTCCATCTTCCCCGGTTTTAAAAGCTTCCTTTAGGTTCTTCTTCCACGCTAACGTCGCCAACCACCCACACCGCAGACCCCGGCGGTCAGCCATGACACACACACAGTAACACGCTCCATCACTGTGGGTGTCTTCATAGACTCACAGACACGTTCGAGGTTCCAGACGACGCTAACATAACGACACCGTACGTCTACTCCCGAGATACTCGTGACACTGCATTTAATTACATTTATCGTTTACATATCGCATATTGCCGCCCGAATCATCCGCATCGCTTGACAGATCGGGGGGCACTGGCGTTTATCATGATTCACCGTTATTCGGTCATCAATAAGTTATCTTTTGCACTTAACACATTACATTTCAAGACACAAAAACACACATTTGAACCATCTCTAGAAGCAGTCTGGTCTTTAGGGGGGGGAACAGTCTTATCTGTAGGCTACCAGCTGAACACACACAGGAGCCTAATTGTTACAGCGACATTAAGTTGGTTCTCACACGACTACCTTATTAATCAAATAGATTAAAAATGTGCTTTAATTATAACCAATCTCCGTGACTTATGAGGAAACTTAAAGGCTTCACGGAACGATTGCGCGGAAAAAACGCACGGTTTATGGCATATCACACACGGAATGTTCCAGATAGATAGATAGACAGACAGACAGACAGACAGAGATTATCCCCGCGGGGGAAATTACCAGCACCTATAAAGACGATAAGAACAAATTGGTTGTGGCATCGGGAATGATAAACGGTTCATTTTAACGCCCGAGACACACTCCTGCTTGTCCGACTTAAATATGACCGCTCAGTCCTGCTTAAAAGCAACCCGAGCCCATATATTCTGGGTCCTGTGTCGACTGTAAACCAACGAGACGAACAACGAGCCTTAAATGTCAGCGTCAGGTAGGAGTCGGTAGGGGTGCAGGGGGTGGGTGGGAGGGGCGGGGACTGAATCATCCGGGGGATACGACGATAGCACCATGAATCATAGACGAGAGTGTGTGTGTGTGTGTGCGGCCTGGTGGACAACAAACAAACAACACAAACGAACAAGCGAACAAGCAAGCAAGCAAGCAGTCCTCCTTCTCCTCCACGGTTCGGTTCGGGGGTTCGATTGAGGAAGCGAGAGACGGACGCTGAAACGTGAAATAGAGCAGAACCACAAAACAAGCGACCGAGCGAGCGAGCGAGCGAGCAAACAACTTAGTCATCGCAGCTGAGTCGACACTGCAGCCCTGAGTTGTCTCATCCAGGGTGTGTCCCAGCAGCATCCAACAGCAGCAGCAGCAGCAGCAGCGGCAGCAGCGGCGGCGGCAGCATCCACCAACTTAGTGTCATCTACCCCACATATCAGAGAACACACACACGTTATTGATTTGATCGATTCGTTCATGAATTCATTGATCCGTCGTATTTATTTGACCGCCATACCGAGAAGTCGTGCACCGAGAAGGTGTATCAAGGTGTATCAGCCGGCCTATCTGATGGTTTATTGGTGTGTGTGTGTGTGTGTGTGTGTGTGTATGTGCGTATGTGCGTGTGTGTGCGTGCGTGTGTATCGACTGAACACCTCAGAAGATATTTTGATTTGTTGTTTTTGTACATGAGCCAACTGAGCCATTAGCTTATCGGTTACCAGTGAGGTAGTGTCTCTCGTGGACAGGGTGTTAGACTCCACAGCTCACATGATATGATATGATATGATATATGATATGCGTCTATAAGGTCATTCACAGTCAGCCTCAGTGAATGGCTGTATTACAAATAGTGTACACTGCAGTCAAAGCCAGCAAGTGTTGCTGACTGCATCCGAGCCGTGAAATATACATCTCATGTTGTTCAAAACAAACAAGGGTACAACGTTTAACATTATTTTTGATGCTACAGCATGTCAGATAAAGAGAGTGTTATATGTTCAAGATCGGAGCAATGACCAGACTATAATTCACTCAGAAACGTATTTGATGAGATGTCACGGTTTTATTATTATCTATTTATCTGTCTTTGTGTGTGTGTGTGTGTGTGTGTGTGTGTATTGTGTGACAGACAGACAGCCAGGCAGACAAACTGGTGAACCCTTATGTCAGCGTGTTTCACAAGGTGAGATGAAAAACCAGTTCATCACTGCTTCACTTTTTTTAAGTCATTGTTGTTTATTATTGACACTTTTATTTTATTACATTTACTTCAACTCTTGTATTTTATGAGCCACATGGCAGGATAAAGGCTTCTAGCCATAGAGTTGAGTACAGTATCAGTTTTATCATAGTAGACTGAATTTAAGTGCATTACAAGAGCACTGGCGCCCTCTATCGGACGAGGTGTGCACAGGCGGCGTGCTGTGGCTTCCGCATTAAACGCACTGTGGCGACCCTGGACGTTCATGAGGTGTGTTGTGTGTTGTGTGTGTTCTGTGTTGTGTGTATTCTGTGTTGTTCTGACGTCTATAGGAAGGTGTTACCTGTCAATTTACCTTCTGCCCGTCTGACCACCACGGGGGTCTAGAGCCTTCAGCCACTCTGCCCCCCGTCTCTCTGGAACTCTCTCCCACAAGACCTCCTCAACATTCATTCTCTCTCCACCTTCAAATCCTGCCTAAAAACCCACCTTTTTAAATTGGCATATTGTGTATGACTGTGTATGATTATTACTTTTAGCTGATTGTTATTTTATATCCCTGTTTTTAAGTCCCAATTACTTTTGACCGTGTTTTGTGTGCCTAGAAAGGCGCCAAAAATAAAATGCATTATTAGTATTATTATTATTATCAATCTGGGTGGCTGGCAAATCATAATGAAGTGGGAGGGGCTCGTAATAAAGGGGGAGTGGTTATGTTTTGAGCGGGAGTTTAGTTGAGTCTGGGTTTGGTTGGCGGAGGTTGCGGCCAGACAGTAACCTGGGAAACTCGATGGACTGTTGTGCAGGGTGGTGCAGTTTTCGGATGCAGGCCAATCTGCACAAATCGTTGTACCCGCGGCCCTGGTCCCGGAGGTCCTGGGGCACTTACACGGGGCTCCACTGACGGCTCATCTGGCGTATGACCGTGTCTTAGCACGCGCTAGAAGTGTGTGTTATTGGCCCTGTATGCAGAGTGACATTCGGGCGTGGTGTGATCAATGTTACGCCTGCCAAAGAAGGAAATCTCCGGTGCCCCGACATCAGGCGCCTATGAGGTCGTCACAGGCAGAGAGACCTTTCCAACGTGTCGCAGCCGACATACTGGAGTTGCCAATCACATCTAAGGGCAACCGCTATGTTTCGGTTGTTGAAGACTATTTCACCAAGTTTGTTCATTTATATGCCATCCCTGACCAGAAAGCCACCACGGTCGCCGAGTCTCTCTTCAAGAACTACGTTCTGGAGCATGGAGTGATGGAAACACTGCACACAGACATGGGTAGACAGTTCGAATCAGACGTGGTGAGACAGTTGTGCAGGATGTTGGGGGTGAATAAGACGCTTATTGATCAGCTGGCGAAGACTCTGTTGTCTTGTGAAGGGGAGTGGGACTCGTTTCTATGGCAGGTGGTGTTCGCCTACAACACCAGTGTGCACTCTAGCACTGGGTTCACTCCTTACTCCCTCACACATGGTAGGGAGGCCCGTACCCCAGTCGAAGTGTTGCTGGGTCCGCCTGTGCAGGACGGCCCAGGGCGAGGGCCCCCGGAGGATTTCACTAGTTCCCTCCTAAAGTCTTTGGACACAGCGTTTTGTCAGACAAAGAACAACAATCTGGCAGCGAGTAGAAGTCAAAAGGCTTACTATGACAACAGACTGAGACATGTCCCTTACGAAGTCGGAGACCTTGTGTGGTTGAACGATCCTGCAGAGAGCCGCCGTAAACTGGCTCCGCACTGGAAGGACTTACCTACTTGACCTAAACAACAACGAATGACAGGGACGACGAGGTGGAGTCACTTATTCACCTCAGTAGCCCTTTCGGGGATGAGCCCCCTCTGCAGACTGTTCATTATGACAGGCGCGACGAATACAGCCTGCCGGTGGCTCTTCCTTTGGCAGGCCCACAAGGTCCCGTTCACCTTTTCCCAACCTGCTCCATTACAGGAGGGTGCTGCCAGCCCAGTGGGCTCGCTCGTTCCTGACTGGGACATGGACTGTGGCCAGGAAACTGAGGTTGGCACCATTGACCCCCCTGAGCATGCTCTTGCCGCGCCTGGAGTCTCTCGGGCTGGGAGATCTGTACGGGCCCCTGAGCGCTTTATGGACTATGTGGTGGGTTGATTGTTAGGATACCACAAACCTGTTGTTTCATGCCCTGTGTTCATGTGGGTAGCTATAGGGCATGGGGGGTATTATGCTCTTTAGTCATTAACCCTTGTTTTTTTTTTCTGTGTTTTACTGTTGTATTGCACTTACGAATTACTGTTTAGACCAGGTTATGACAGGGTTTCTTTCCTTGAGTCTATGCGCCTGTCGTTGGCTTGTTTATAGCTTTGTCTACGTGCTCAGTTTCCACTTCTGTACATGGGTTTATCTGTTTTTTTTTTGTTTTCTTTTCGGGGGTAGTGGTCATTTGTGATGTGTGTATTTATGTTTGTTTTGTATAAATAAGGATGTATTATTGTGTTTTTTTGCTCATTGGTGTTTTTTTGTTGTGTTTTTTTTGTACATGGAAATGGGGACATTTCTTTCAGTTAGGGGGGATGTATGTAGGCTTTGGATTGAACGACTCTGTATTTGTAGTGTTCTGACGGGAGGTCGCAGGTGTGTGACGAATGAAGGAGTTTGGTGTCGAGACACGTGTGTGTGTAATAAACGGAGTCGGTTCATGACGCTCCAACCGAGTACGAGTTCCATAGTTTTTGTGCCGACACAAGGGAGTCATTTGAAGCCTTACACTTCGGACGCTACATTAGTTCTAGCAGGTTGCAGCAGGTTGTGGTTGAAGTTAAAACATGAGCGCTTCCCCGACTCTCTCTGTTGTGTAGAACAGCTTCTGGGCTCATTTCTCTTATATTTGAGTCGAGTTGGCATGTGAGCGTGGATAATTAAAAAATATTTCATATGATTGTTATTGTCTCAAGCCACGGTACTTGATTCTTACATAAAGTACCTATAAGAACGCACATTTAATTAAATGATAAAAATGAAAACCAGCAACAAAAAATATCTACGTGGTAATATAATCTTACGTAGGCTTACCTGTAATCACGTCCAACCATATGTGCACCATAGGCCTGCTCGCTATCCTCACCTTCGGACTGATTATTTTGTAGTGCATTGAAGTTCATCTGACGCTCAACCATTAAAAATGCATTCCTGACTGATTTTATTTGCTTTATTGCTTTCACTACTGCTGAACCGAGCCTCGTTTTGGATGAACGGATCTGCAGCTAAATCAGTGGGTTTCAAACCAGTGGGTCGCAACTGTACTTTTCATCATGTGTGTGCTAAATGACAGCACCTGAATAGAATACATGCAAGTAGGCCCGCTGTGCAGTATAATGTTCACAGAAGGAGACCAGACTCAAGGAGTTCGTTGCGTCACTATTTACAGCGGATTTATTGGTGATCCCCACCCCCATCATCATCATCATCATCAGTATTACACTACAGACACCAACTCAATGTACATCAGATCAACTTCAGGAAGAAGCGCGAGAGCGGAACACAACAGAGCGACACGCGGGTGAGACATGCAGACGGAGCGCAGACACGGCGGCGGAGTGAGACAAGCATTTAAACACTCCCTGTGTGCACCGCGTCACGTGTTCAGCACAGTTCTTGTTTATCACCATTCATGTCCGCGTGGGACCATTGATGCCAAAGACGACGACGCTGTGATAGCTCGTGCGAGAATGTATTGAAAAAAACACATTTCTTACAGAGGAAAATCCCATGGGGGGTGAATGTACTCATCTTGGGACTATTAAATATAATTTGTTATTAGACGTCGATCGGAATGGCGCCCAGCACAGCTAGCCCACGCGGGAACAATCCGGCCGCTTTGTTTTAGATGATCCAACGTCCGCGAACTACGGTTGAAAATCGTCGTTGTGGAAATAACATTTAACTTTAACTTTACAAATTGGATTTTCACCATTTCTTCACAGACAAACTGTACAAATACAAACGCCGCAAACCGAACCCGCTCGAGGGACGGATGGCGCAGATTGAATTACTTCTATGTTGGTTTGGGATGATAATTACACCTTGTTGAAGGCCCTGAGAGGGACAAATGATGAACGAACTAATGACATGAGGGGGGGTTGAGCAGCGAAATAATGAAATAGAAAATAAATTAGATCAGTGGTGGCTTGGAACATTTCTAGAAGGACTCCCGCCTTCCTAATAACGGGAGTTTGTTTACTGAGGAAAACTCCAATAACGCACACATCTGGTTTCTATAGGGGGCGCCGTATCACTGTTCCTCCAGTGATACTGGAGGAACAGTTAAGCCATGAGAGCACATTGCAGCGCAGTGTTAACTTTAGCAGTAAATAAAAAAGGTTACATATTCCTGTTTTGTTATTTTTAAAACCCCTGATACTGTCGCAAAATAAGGCTGGTGGGTTTAGGCACACCAAGGTTACAACTGAGCAGAGCAAATATGTGCATTCACTTTTCTGTTATTTTTTTCTCCATACTTCTTTTTCATTTTTTACTTGAGCATTTGCATGGACGCTTGGCACACACTGGGTATCGGTGCAGGATGTACGTGTTGCTATAGTGACCAGTAGATGCATTCTGCTCGATGTCTAGTTTAGCATTAAAGAGACACAAAATACACAAACGCCATTGGCTAAAAACTGCTGGTGAAGAAGACTGCACAAAGTGTGCCTTTTGCCTGTTTCTGTGAGTGTGTGAGCATGTCTAAGTGCATCGTGTGTGTGAGTGTGTATGTGTGTGTGTGTGTGTGTGTGTGTGTGCGTGTCTAAGTGCATCGTGTGTGTGTGCGCATGCATGTTTAAGTGCATGTGTGTGTTTAAGAGAGCACATATTAGAGGTAGCAGTGAAAGTGAAAACATAGAGCATCAGAGAGATAGAGAAGCAACTCCATCCAACGACCAATCAGCACGCTGTGTTTCACTGTACAACCCCCCCCCTACCACCCAGTAGAAACAACAGGGCTCTAGTAAGCTGGTTCATGGAGCAAGGTCTAACCTTGGGGTAAAGCAGAGGTTCCTATCGATGCATCCGATTGGCTGAAAGGGGTGCCGGACAGGAAGTGGCATCGCACCATGTGCCCATTTGAGCCAATCAGGAGTCAAGTGTTTTGGTTGATTCCTTATCGAGGGGTCAGATCTGGTGGGTCTCCCCTCGGCCATCGACACAGAGCTGTTGTCTCAACGCTTTCCTCACTTTTCTGATCTTGTGTGTGTGTGTGTGTGTGTGTGAGCAACAAACAAATACACTTGTCGCTTAGCTACAGGCCAATCAAAGCTGATAATACATCTAACATCACTGCCGACCGCTAGTTAACATACATGATCTTGCATATGATTTTTGTACATTTTTTTTGAATTAAATAAATTTCATCAACTGCCTACGATGAAATTACAGCGCTGCATAAAAGCACTGTGCGACGAAGCTGGTCGTTCACAGGTGATTATATACACTTCCTCTGTCAGGTACGATAGTTTCTGTACAGGCTTGTAGGGCAAGCATGGAAGAAGTGCGTGGGTGACAGGCATATATACAGTATATATATATATATATGACTATGACACCCGTACTTCGCGCCCTCAGCCGACCACAAAAAGCAGTAGAGCCGGATAACGAACATAACCCAACGGAAAATAGCGAACCCTGACACACACCACAAATCCGACACGGAGAAACCCACATGCGACACACTGGCGCTTAGACGTGTCCGTCTGTTATATAGCTCTACACAACGGCTGAGAATCACACAGCATTTAATGAGTCGAGGTCAAGAGGGCACCGAGGTCAAAGTTCGAGTCTTGATTGTGGTTGTAGCTTCTACCCCGGGACACCGAGTGGTTTGACATTTAGAAAGGACAGGAGATTAGATCGCTAGGCTGTCAAAACAGTGTGACAACAGACGGTAACACCAGCCAGCGTTACAACAGACGGTAACACCAGCCAGCGTTACAACAGACGGTAACACCAGCCAGCGTTACAACAGACGGTAACACCAGCCAGCGTTACAACAGACGGTAACACCAGCCAGCGTTACAACAGACGGTAACACCAGCCAGCGTTACAACAGACGGTAACACCAGCCAGCGTTACAACAGACGGTAACACCAGCCAGCGTTACAACAGACGGTAACACCAGCCAGCGTTACAACAGACGGTAACATCAGAGAGTGTCACAACATTCTGTTACATCAGCCAGTGTAACAACCAGCCAGTGTAACAACCAGCCAGTGTAACAACAGCCAGTCTAACAACAGCCAGTGCAATAACAGACTGTAAGATCAGCCAGTGTATAATCAGCCAGTGTTAGCAATCACGCCAGTGTAACAACCAGCTGGTTATAACAACAGATGGTAACACCAGTCAGGCTGGTAACAACAGCCAGTGTAACAACCAGCCAGTTGTTACAGGTTACAGGGGGTGGGGCGTGTCTCGTGTCACAGTGCCGATGCGAGAGCAGAGCGATGTGACGGAGGGCCGTTGCCGTGGCGGCGGCGGTGTCACCCGCGTTACAACGGCCCCTCCGCCCTCTTCTCCAGGCTGTACTCGTTGGTCCGTCGCACCTTCCAGCCCAGCATGGCCAGGAACACGATGCCCATCACCTTGAAGGCCATCAGCAGACCCAGGTACCTGCAGGTCACGACACCGTCAGCACGCCGACACACACCGTTAGCATGTCAGATACGCTAGCTAACGACCCTCCAACAAGCTTCTACCGACCTGTTCCTCAGGGTGTTGTTGTCGTAGTAACCGCAACTCTGCTTGTGGCCGCACTTGTGTTTCCACCAGATGCACGACGAGTCGATCGCCATGCCGAAGAGCGCGGGAGCCGGGAGCCACGCTGTCGACACGTTAGCACGTTAGCACCGAGCTTAGCATGGCGCGGACCACGCTAGCCTCTTGGCACGCTGACCATTTGTTTTGGACGAAGAGTCACTTGTGCCTTGTGATAATTATAGCTGCTGATAGCTAAGAATATAACGATAACATGTTCATATTTCTTATAATATATATAATAGATATTCACATATATATGTAAAGCGTGTGTGTAGTTCCTTACCAAGTACTCTCATGAGCAAGAACTGGATTCCGATCGCGAATGATTTTTCTTCGGGGGGAACCGTTCTGAAATCAACGTCAAATCAACCAATCAACACCTTGCATTGTTTTAAGCAAGCAAATCATTGTTACAATGATTATGATAAAACGAATTTCATTGGATGCCAGTTTGTCGATAATTCTTCTCACCCAAGTCAGTTCCCAGAGTCACGTTAGAAGATGCTTTTACCCTTACATACAGTATATGTCATGAATGTTGGCCGTTTGAAGCCCATCAAACCATCTAACCATCGTTAAGCGCCCCCCTAAAAGTCAAGTTCCCAGTTACAACGCTGTACTGGTTGTGTTGGGAGGGCGTGGGGGGGGGGGGGGGGGGGGTCAAACTGTCAATCATACCTGAGCACCATCATGTAGATGGGGTTGTGGGAGAGGCTGGAGATGAGACCGGCCAATGAGAGGACGAGCATGAAAGGAAGCAGGAAGTGGGGGCAGCTGTTGGGACAGGAACCGGGGCGGGCGTGGGCGTGGCTATCCTCCACACACTTGCAGCTGGTGAACACCTGAGACACAACACACACACACACACGTCAACACAGGTGTGTTAGGTGTTGTTTACCTGGGTTAGGTGTTGTTTACCTGGGTTAGGTGTTGTTTACCTGGGTTAGGTGTTGTTTACCTGGGTTAGGTGTTGTTTACCTGAGTTAGCTGTTGTTTACCTGAGTTAGGTGTTGTTTACTTGTATTGAGAGACTTCAAGGGCTTTTAGGCATTGCAAACTTGACCCTACAGTGACATCACAAGTGGGAGTGTCCACCCAGAGTGTCCACCCAGACTAGCCTACAAACTGGTAGGCTATTCCGTCATACATCTGAGTGGTAAAACCTTTCATGTAATATAATAGAAAGTGTATATACTGTGCACTACACCAAAATATATTGGAAATTGGTGTAGGCCAACTCCATGGTGATATTGTGTTGTGTTTGCTAAACTTTGGTCAGGGTCCAGATCTGCTAGTCTGTTGAGAGTTAGCCTCGAGGTCGGCTCATGTAACAGCTGCAATTTAGCATAAAAGTTCTTGTCAGGTCTATGTCAGCTTTAACATGATGATACATTTACATTCACATTTACATTTAGGGCATTTGGCAGACGCTTTTATCCAAAGCGACTTACAAAGAGTACATTTGTTGATACTCCTGTCGTATTCTACTCAATTAAAAGGTTAATTAATAATACAATTTCAGATTCTCAACATGTCGTCTATCATCCAAAACATACACATTTCAACCGAAAGAGCAGCAATTATAGCAACACAAAGAAACCGATCCCAGTGTAGCTCTGGAAACTGCCGGCTAGTGTGTGCTGGTGGTATTTTACTCCTGTGGGCCCCTGGGGGTCTTGAAGCCCGGCTCTCCAGCCTCTGGAGCCTCGGGGGGCCTTACAAGGTTTTACGTCCGGCCCCCACAATTAGCACCCGTGATTACGGGGACTAATCCATGAAAGCCGCCTCCACCCCCGCGCTATGAGACCGGCTGTGATCGACTAGTACTCCGTCACACCTCCACCTCCACACCCACACCCACCTCCACCTCTCTGTAGATTACGCTCACTAACACGCTAACATGGTTAATACCGTAGCTCCGCTCCCCTCTGAATTACCCACCCTGCGCCCCGTGGCTAATTACTTATTGATCGAGCTATTGATTGGGTTTCTGTGTTGGTGTGGTGACACAGCGTTTCCTGTCTCTCTCGGCCTATGAGAGGGGATGTATGAGAGGTGCTAAATTATATGAGGAAACAGGTTAAATATTACACCGTACTGAAGGCAATAGTTAGATTTAGTGATTTAGATTAGCCAATAAAGGCGGCTTATATATATATTTCTACATTTTCTGTGGACAATGTCTGTCGAATGTCTTCCAGCACAGTTCATTTTAATATTGAATGTTCTTCGGTTCCCCACATGCCAGATCAGCAACAGTACAAATCCTCTTTATTTAATACATTTATTAAATAAATGAATCCGGGAGCAGGTTAACTACAGGTAGACATCGGGGATCCAACCCTTTCAGCTGGGAGTCAAACACACAAAACTCTTTTTTGCTGACTTCTTTTCTTCTGTTTTTCAGGTTTGAAAGGTCATGTAAAGGCTCTGCATATTAAACTGCCTACTGGGATTCTATTTTACATTGTCATTTTCTGCTTTTACTCTATTTTTACTTTTTTTGATTTTATTCCTTGTATTTTATTGTATTTTCTTCTTCTTTTCTTTTGTAAAGCACTATGAATGGCCTTGTGTTTGAATGCTGCTATATAAATAAACTTGCCTTGCTTTGCCTAATAATTTGTGCCACAAGCACCACTTATGTATGTAAAACGAAGCCGATGATGTGTTAAAACGATCACATTGGAGAAGTTCGGGTCAACAGAACAACATTTCTGACCTTAGAATTGGGTCACAGTCCAATTATTTTGGATCACGACGACCCAGATCAAACCACGGGACCCTCCTGCCCCCTAGTGGACGGAGGGTGGATGATGGGTGGGTGTGTGGGGGGCTCACCTGTACTCTGAAGGTGTTGTTGGGGTCTCTGGTGAAGTTGGTGCAGCCGGCGTGGCACGGCGAGACGTACTCCACGCCGTTCGAGCCACACACGGGGTTGTACGCCCCCGCCGTGCATGAGCAGTTAGAGTAACACTGGTGGGCGGGAGACCTGCAGAGAGAGAGAGAGAGAGAGAGAGAGAGAGAGAGAGAGAGAGAGAGAGAGAGAGAGAGAGAGAGAGAGAGAGAGAGAGAGAGAGAGAGAGAGAGAGAGAGAGAGGAGAGAGAGAGAAATCAAAGATAATTAATTTTTGGACGTTGCACATCACACATCCACAATGACCTTTGACCCCCGCCATTCATAATTTAGATTTGGAAAGCCAGCCTTTATGTCTGTTCAATACCCCCGCCTAACACCAGCTTCGCTCACCCGATCAGCATATCGATCTCCTCTCATCATGAGAGCCCGAGAGACTCAACCCTAGCCTCGTGGATAAGCGGTGGTTCGGTGACACCTGATCAATAATCAATATTTAAACACAGAGCTAAGCTAAGCTAAGCTACATGCTTCACAGCGGGTTAGACCAGACCAAAGAGTTAGGGTTAGACCAGACCAAAGGGTTAGGGTTAGACCAGACCAAAGGGTTAGGGTTAGACCAGACCAAAGCTCGTACCCGCTGGGCCTGGAGGGGGCGTTGACCTCGAACACGTCCTGCGAGGGGCAGCCCATGAAGAACAGCGGCACCATGAGCAGCGCCGAGGCCATCAGCACCGCCACCGAGAAGCGGGGGATGGCCTTCAGGGAGAGCCCCGCCCTCTTCATGATGACCCCGCCCACCAGCATGCCCACCGCCACCGAGGGCAGGTTCAGCGCACCTGGGGGTCACATGGGTCCGTTGAGAAATATATAAACATGTAGAGTACAACACAAATGTGTTGACTACAGTGTTATGTATTGCGTGTTGCTTGTCGTGTGTATTGTGTTGTGTGCAGTGTGTAGCTTGTAGCGTGTTGCATGTTGTGTGTTATGTGTGTGGCATGTAGCGTGTAGCGTGTAGCCTGTAGCGTGTTGCGGGGCCCACCGATGAGCTGGCTGCTGTCTGCGGGCGAGGCGCTGTACTGGCGCTCCAGGTACTTGTTGAGGAAGGTGGCGACCCCTGCGATGCCCGCGGAGAAGCAGCACTGAGCCAGAACCAGCATGAGGAAGAACGGACTGAGCAGCAGGCGGCCAAACATCCGGGGGAACACTGCGCACACACACACACACACACACACACACACATATTAGGAAATATATAGACACACACACTCAGAAATATATACACACACATATATATATAATTTCATGCACACACATACACACACATTAGGAAATATATAGACACACACATGCAAACACACACACACACACACATTAGGACGTATACACACACATATATATATATATGTAAACATACATGCGCAGACGCACACACACACACACAGGCACACACACACACAAATATATTGACACATATACAGTATATATCCACATACATGCAAACACACACACACACACACACGTATGCATGCGTAGACACAGACACACATAAACAAACACACACAAACACACACAGATAAAGACACACACCCACACACACACACGTATATAAATACACACACACACACACACGTATGCATGTGTAGACACACACACACACACACATATAGATATACACACACACACGTAAGTATGCGTAGACACACACACACACACACACACACACACAGACACACACACACAGACAGACAGACAGACAGACAGATAGACACACACACACTCAGTGTTAGTAACTTACTCTTCAGGAAGTCCAACAGAGAGTTGTCTTGTTTCTTTGAGTCCTCGCTCTCAATCCTCACCTGCCGAAAAACACCACAGAACATATTATGGAGTTTATAAATATATATATAAATATACCCTAGGTTTATATATACCACTCGGAATCAGATATCTGGACAGCACGAGTACACGTGAACGTGCAAATCTAAATCAAACGGTGTTGCCTCAAATGAAACAATACAAAATAAAGAAACGATAAAGTCAAATAAAACCGCTGCAGTGACTCAGCGTGGCCAGCAGGTGGCAGCAGAGGACAGCGGCGGGTGGTCTTACGTGGCCCTCCAGGTGCATCTTGTGGGGGAAGAAGAAGTAGGGGATGGAGGTGAGCGCCAGGCAGGCGGAGGTGATCAGCAGACCCATCCACCACGCCCCCACCCAGCGGGGGTCCCGGGACGTCAGCTCCTGATGGGTCGCTGAGGACAGAGATTCAAATAATTCAGATGAAGTCACGGTGGTGGTGAAAGCGATTCAATGAAGTTCTTGAATTGTCTTTAGTTTTTTTAATGTGATTGGTTCAATCTGTGGCTTTGATTGGCTGGTCTCACTAAGAGGGGTTTAGGGGAGGGGTGGGGGGTGGGGGGGGGGTGGTACCTGATCCGGTCTTGTCCACGTCCACGTAGACCCTCAGAGCCACGGAGCCCAGCAGGTAGCCGATCGCCGGGCCGAACACCGACACCGCGAACATGATGGCTGAGACACACACACACACACACACAGGTGAGAAGAACCGCCTCCAGAACCCAGCTAGCAGCTCGCAGCCGGAGCAGAAGCTAAACTACTGACCCCCACTTTACTGCATGAGTAAATACGTCCTCCGTCCAACTGGCTTCGACTACTTAATTACACAAACTGTTGTTTTGTACAAAAGATTCTTCAAAAATGTCGTCAAAAATACCAACAACATAGCAATCAAAACTTCTATTGTTGTTATTTTTGAGCTGGACCTCTGGCACAAGAGTTCATGGAACAACAATTGGACAATTTCCGAATTGTTTCCAATAATTCAGCAATTTGAAAACAACAATTGTTGTTTCCAAACCACCGTCGTCACCCTAAACCCCGCCCCCGTTAGCAGCCAGGAGAACGCTGTGATTGGTAACGTGACGCTTGAAGCCTGGCCGGACCGATGCGGAGACAGAAGAAGAAGAATTAACTCGCAAGATGGCCGCCTCACCGATGTAGAGCGGGGCGTTCGCCGGGCTGGCGAAGTCATCGATGTAGGAGATGCCAAACGGCTGGATAGGCACAGAGCCCACGCCGAACAGCAGCTGCGCCGAGCCCATGAGGAGCCACACCTTGCGGGAGTTGCTCAGCGCCGACGACTCCCGACCGCCGGCATCGCCTCCGCCGCCTCCGCCGCCGCCGCCGCCGCCACCGCACTCCAGGGAGCTGGCGTTGGACGGCAGCACGTTGCACAGGTCATGGCGGTCTGGACCAGAATAGACGGAGGGGGAAGTGGGAGAGGTGGGAGGAGGAGGAGGAGGAGGCATTAATTTCCTCCGAGGCAGATATTTAGAGACCCCTGGTTATCTCGGCCGTGGGAGCGAACAGAAACAGAGAGACAGAGCGAGCGGAGACGTCGTTTTAATCTCCCTGGCTCTTCCTGGAGTCAGGAGATCAGGGTCTCTGGACGTTTACATTTACATTTACATTTAGGGCATTTGGCAGACGCTTTTATCCAAAGCGACTTACAAAGAGTACATTTGTTGAAGGAGAGGCAGCAATATATCACTGTGGTACCTGAAGATAAGAATAGAGCTGTTTTCGAGCATTCCTATTTACGAGACGAATAGAACGAGTTTCATAATTGCCAAGTTGCCTGTTGGCAACTTGGCAATTATGAAACTCGTTCTATTCGAGGGAGGGAGGGAGTGAATCAGATGTCTCTGGACGTCTGATTCACTCCCTCCCTCCACAACACCTTTGGGCGTTCTGGACGCAGCGTGGAGAACGCAGCAACAGCGAGTTCACCGCCGCGCCACGAGACAGCCGGACGATCCTAATCAGAAGAATACTCTAACGATCTCATCATTTGTCATGATTATTAAACGTTATTTACCGTGGCCCGGCTCACTAGGAACTCTGTTGACCCTAAACTGTTTTGTACCGTCTGTGCGGGAACACCGAAGCCTGAAGTGTACTTCTGCGCCAAATAGCAATCATAGATACACCAGCGCTTGCATATTCACAGAAAAAGTCCCCAAAAGTGACATTTGGTGATATCTTGGTGACTTTATAATGTAGAAAATGATGATGTGTCAGACAAATTACAAGAGACTTGAACCTCCTCAACTAGTTTGTCATAAATCATGCAGAAAACGTCGCGAGAAAGACCTCGACCTCCGCCACCCGTCGCGGGACGTTTTCGGACGGCTCAGCTCTCTTACCCTGCAGCACCGAGTCGAACTCGTATTCCGGGGACAGGAAGTGAGGTAGCGTCAGCATCACGGAGCTGATGGCCATCAGCAGGCCGCCGATGCCGATGAATCGCGGGCGGTTCACGCGGCTTCCGAAGTAACTCACAAACACGATCAGGACCGTGTTGCCCACCTATGGGATACACAAAGAACAGACAGATTTATATACTGTATGTACCGACGTACAAAATCATCCGACTGAATAAGGTAACCAAACGAGTGAAAAACGAAGAACATATTGTGCTCTGAGCGTGGACAGAGCGGTCAGGGTCGTGTCAGCGGACAAGAGGTTCCCCGGGTGGTTTCAAACATCCGCTTCCAGATAACAATCAAACCAAACAACAATGTTTTCATATCGGCTATTTTCATATCAAGCAAAAAACTCTCGAGTGGTGTCAAGTGGTGTATCGGGAACATTGTTCGGAGGAAATATTACCTAACCCCTCCTCTACATAATACACATAAAGAACAATTCCGAGTATTCAAGTGGGAACAGCCGACACAGGAACACTTTCACGAGGCCAAATAACCTCTCTCTTACGTTGTTTGAACGGCTGTTATCGGCTGCTACCACTTAACGGTGGGCTTCATTCAAACCACAGCCCACCGTTCCAAAGACCACACTGGACTGAATGAACCCCCCACAGCCAACTGTGATTGGACAGATCGACGTTCTTCTTCTTCCTGTTATTCCGCTGCTCGGTGGATCACAGACACAGATCTGTTACACCGATCTGCTGCTCTGATAGCAGAGCTGGCAAGAGGTGACTCGCTCAGTTGTCTGATATTTCTACTGTTTTCCCAATTACATAATCAGCAACATACAGACCTATTTTACAGTTGGGTCTCTATGCAGTATGAAAATTCCCCATTTAAAAATATAAATATAAAAATATAAAATCCTCGAGAGGAAAATATGAGTCGCTAGATTATCCTGAGACAGAACACAAGACTGTAATTATTGAATAATAATAAAAGCACTGTTGCTTACGTCTGACATACCAGACGTCTTAGAACCTTCAACCATTTGACAGCGGACATATTAATTCACCTGCGATTCTGTTGACTCTGACTCTGACTGTCGAGTTTAACACACAAATCTAGGAGGGAGCAGGTGTGGTGTTCCGGAGAGAGAGACGGGAGGGAGGCAGCGACATGTTCTCTAGGCAGGTGGAGGAGGCCGCCGGCGAGGCAAAGTCGCGTCTGAGGCAAACAGTGACGAAAGAGAGCCAAACACACACACACACACACACACACACACACACACACACACACACACACACACACACACACACACACACACACACACACACACACACACACAGCAACACACACACACAGAGCAACACACGGCGCTGAACAGTTTGTTCTGCTGTCACCGCAAGACAGACGTTCTCCCAGCAGACCCTCCCTGACCTGTTCTCCAGAACACTGATGTATTGTACTCTCTCTCTCTTTGAAAACATTGGGTCATGACCGAACAGAGATTTACCTAAAACTCCCTTTTCCCTCTGAAAACATCACGCAGGTCAGCCAACAGAGTTACCTCAAACTCTCTGCAAACATCGTGCTATTACATAACACAACTGTACCTCAAACCCTGAAAACAACTTCACTTCAAACTCTCAGCAGACAGACGAGCAGAGAGAGAGAGAGAGAGAGAGAAGGAGAGAGAGCGAAGAGCAGAGAGAGAGAGAGACAGAGCAGAGAGAGAGAGAGAGAGAGAGAGAGGAGAGAGAGACAGACAGACAGAGAGAGAGAGAGAGAGAGAGAGAGAGAGAGAGAGACAAGAGAGACAGAGAGAGAGAGACGGAGAGAGAGAGACAGAGAGTGGAGAGAGAGCGCGGAGGGGTGTTTTGGTGGTCTCAAACCCTGAAAACAACTTCACTTCAAACTCTCGCTGAAAACTTTGCGTTCGTAACTCTGAGGCAAGCTGAGGGTTGAAGCTGGACGCAGAAACATAGGTCATTACTATGCTCCCGATTCCTTCCAGTTTAAGAAGTGGTTAAGTTAAAGTTAGATGTTATGGTCAGGGTTAGGGTTAAGGATCTGTGAATTAGCACCAGTAAAGAATTAGCACCAGTAAAGTCTGTACAGGTCCAGTTTGAAACCCGACGCAGACGATCACTGGCCTGGCTCAGGGGCCGATCCTCCACAGCGTGGGGGAAGGGAGGGACCCCGGTTGGTTTGTTAGCCCAGGGTGGAGCCGTGTTCTCTGGGCGAGAGAGAGAGGCCGGCGGGGGGGGTATGACCGGGGCCAAGGTTCACACTTGGCTTCATCCATCATTCTGCCATCAGGTGCTTTACAACTGATGGTCGGCCGCGATAGACCGCAAGCACTTACTGTAAATACCGATTGATAACTGTAGACCTCCTGTAAACACTGATCGATCACTGATATCCCGCCCAAGAAGGAATACCGTCGGTGAAAATGAACATTTCAACATCATTCTAATCCACTTGATATATTTGTAGACCTCTACTGTATGTAATGAGTATGAGGGCAGTAGTCAGGTCCAAGTTGACATAACAACTGAGTCATCGGTGAATCGATTCCAATTGAGACGAAGCCAAAGTTCCCGTCATTGTCTGTTTGTCCGTATAGTGGATTCAAAGTGGTTTGATTGAACAAGAGCCAGCGAAATCAACGAGGACCATTAGCTCGCTTATAAGGAGGACACACGTGCGGTGAAGTTCCAACACAGAACGTCTCAGAGCAGAAGTTCTTTCTGTACAGTGTGTCTCGGTTCAGGCCCCCGGGTCGCTAAGAAAACAGAATCACTGTTTGCGAGCGCAGCCGGTGAAGCTGCACAGGGAAGGTCAGTGAGGGCAGCGGTAGCAGATGATCTCACTGGTGACTGAAGATATTAAGATGATGAGGAGACGAGGGGAGGGAACACCTGCTGGGAGCGCAGGACACCGGCCAGTCAGGAAAGTGTTCACCGCAGGGCAGCAGACCTCCTGAGGCCGGCCGATTGACTGAGTATTGTGGTTGAAGTCTCAAAAGAGGTGAGATAGGTTTGAGGACTCCACTATACACTGTTCATGATTTATTTGTGCAGAATGAACAGTTTATTTGACCTTATGTTGACCTTCTGTACGGCCTATACGCCTCAAATGTTTCATTTACTTTCGTACGGCGGGTCATACATGAGCTGGCGTACGCTCCCGACCGCAAGCACCGCCACCTTTTTCATGCCACCGCACATCCTGTATGTTCATGTACGCATGAATCTTCTTGAATCTTGAACGCTTAACGTCATTTCCCAAAAGCACATTCCTTGTTTAAAAAAAAAAACGAAGGCAATAACGCTGACTGATAGTGATCCTGATCCTGATTCTCTGGGGATGAGCTTGGAGTTGGCGGCAGGGGCTGGGATGTTGAAGGGGGGGTGCGTGGCTTGGCCGTGGATCGCAAACAAGGTGGGCGGAGGGGGCCGCCAATTCCCGGGATTGACGCGGCTGTGGGTGGTGAGCAATCATAATCGATGAATGGCTCCATACAGTAGTACTGTACATTGACGTGCGTTTCCTCTCCGGGAAGGTGGTGGGCCCCAACACGCTCCGCGGGCGTTCTCACACCTGCTCGGCGATGCGATTTGCTCGTTGTTTGTCGGCGTCGACCATCGTGCAACTTGTGAAAAATGGAAGGCTCTCTCTCGTGCCCACACCTGTCGTCTTTTTCTTCCCGACACCGACACCAAGCGCACCCGAGCCTTTCCCCTGCTGAGACAGCAACAAGCCGCGAGCTTAGCGAGACTGACAAGGCAGACAAGCCTTCAGTCAAAACAAACGCGCGCGTCCACGTCGTTCACCGATCCGGGAGAGGTTGCGCAAAAAAAAACACCGTTTCACTGCCAAGGAGATCTGGGGTATGGATGAGACGAGGTGGGGAGGCGGAGGAGAGGGGGGGGCTCACCACCGCCACTGTCCAGAATCTGGAGAAGGTTCTTCTTGCCAGAACAGGCCAAAAAGCAGGTGGGGGGGGGGCCGGTCACATCTGGAGAGTGTGGAGGACCTCGTTTACTGTGGCATGTGTAGAATGCTCCGGGGGGGGGGGGCGTTCCAAACCCTCAGTTCATCGGTGCTGACAACCCCTGGCAGTATGGGAACAGCAAACCAATCAGGAGTTCCTGTGGCACTTCCAAACCCCCACGAGAGCTGTCTCTTCAAGGTGTAGGTCTGAGGGATCCTCGTCAATCATCACTCCTTGCAAGGAATTAACTTTAGTCGGGGATCTGGCATCACATCACACACACACACACACACACACCACACACACACACACACACACCACACACACCACACACACCACACACACCACACACACCACACACACCACACACACACACAGTGTGCTTGGCCCTTTCCAAATGGTTTATGTCTTCTCTGAAAGCTGGATGAGAAGTCATGTCCATTCACGACAAATGAGCAATTCTAAGGCGTTCTTCCAGCCTCAGGTGCGCAGACGTTTGGCTCTTCAACAGGGACATTTTCAGCAATGCTGATTTTGCACCATCTTATGCCACCGTCTGTCCACACAAGCACTGCTCCAGCTTCCAGCCTCCACTGTATCTCCTCCACGAACCTCCATCGCCTCCATCATGCCTGCCACTGCTGCTACCACCTCCCACCTCCTCCACCTTGCCTGCAGCTACGCCTTCCTTCTTTGCCTCCACTGCATCCACCTCTGGGTCACCCTTCACCGCCTTAAACGTACTGCTGGGCCGATCTCCACCTCCTCTCAGGTCCCACTGACCCCGTGTCACTGGGACCTGCTGCTGGAACATCTTCCTTGATCCTTAATGACCTTTCCTGCAGGTCTTGGTGAGGCTATACCCAAAAAAAAGCAGGGCTCCAAAATACAACTAAGACCAGAAGGAGAACCACTGCGATTCCGACACAGACCCACCGGTCATGAAGTGGCCTGAGCAAGAGCAGGAGAAGGCATCGTTGTCCGACATAAAACAGAAAAGGAGAACATTGAAGCAGCCTCACCTGACCCGAGTCAGGCTGGTGTACCCCGGCTGGGTGAGGCTGCGCACCTGTGGTGTCTTAGCCAATCAATGCTCACACGATGCAGCAGCCATCACCACACACACACTCATGAGTCAGCTGACCCCTGGCCCGGCACCAACCACAGGGACCCCACTAATATACTGGACCTTGAACTCCAAATCACAGAACCATTCAATAAAATCTAGTGGCCACCAGACTAACTATTTCTAATTCTGCAGAAACAGAAATAGACATTCGCTTTGAATGCATAGGATGACATTAATAATTACAATAATTTGAAACACATAAAAACTAATCTGAAGCAATGT
>PIJE02001559.1:0-22500 GCA_002895965.2 Coryphaenoides rupestris | reverse complement strand
ACACACACACACACACACACACACACGCACACGCACACGCACACACACCTTCATCTCACAAGCTGCAGCCACCGAACCACAGTGTGCTTGGCCCTTTCCAAATGGTTTATGTCTTCTCTGAAAGCTGGATGAGAAGTCATGTCCATTCACGACAAATGAGCAATTTTAAGGCGTTCTTCCAGCCTCAGGTGCGCAGACGTTTGGCTCTTCAACAGGGACATTTTCAGCAATGCTGATTTTGCACCATCTTATGCCACTGTCTGTCCACACAAGCACTGCTCCAGCTTCCAGCCTCCACTGTATCTCCTCCACGAACCTCCATCGCCTCCATCATGCCTGCCACTGCTGCTACCACCTCCCACCTCCTCCACCTTGCCTGCAGCTACGCCTTCCTTCTTTGCCTCCACTGCATCCACCTCTGGGTCACCCTTCACCGCCTTAAACGTACTGCTGGGCCGATCTCCACCTCCTCTCAGGTCCCACTGACCCCGTGTCACTGGGACCTGCTGCTGGAACATCTTCCTTGATCCTTAATGACCTTTCCTGCAGGTCTTGGTGAGGCTATACCCAAAAAAAGCTGGGCTCCAAAATACAACTAAGACCAGAAGGAGAACCACTGCGATTCCGACACAGACCCACCGGTCATGAAGTGGCCTGAGCAAGAGCAGGAGAAGGCATCGTTGTCCGACATAAAACAGAAAAGGAGAACATTGAAGCAGCCTCACCTGACCCGAGTCAGGCTGGTGTACCCCGGCTGGGTGAGGCTGCGCACCTGTGGTGTCTTAGCCAATCAATGCTCACACGATGCAGCAGCCATCACCACACACACACTCATGAGTCAGCTGACCCCTGGCCCGGCACCAACCACAGGGACCCCACTAATATACTGGACCTTGAACTCCAAATCACAGAACCATTCAATAAAATCTAGTGGCCACCAGACTAACTATTTCTAATTCTGCAGAAACAGAAATAGACATTCGCTTTGAATGCATAGGATGACATTAATAATTACAATAATTTGAAACACATAAAAACAAATCTGAAGCAATGTTGTAGATCCTATACTACAGCAGTAATGTGACTATGATGATGAGTGCTTTTAATTGAGATAAACTTGCTTCATACTTCATACAATTGCAACACGCTTGTGTTACAATTGTCTTCTTGCATTGAATGTAATAGTATATTCTTGGTATAGTAGATTTTCTCGAGCAAATATCTCAAATGTATTCCTAATTATTGCACATCTACGTAGTTTCATATCAAAACATAAATAATTTTTTTAGAAACGTTACAATTGGCCCCTGATGTCTTCATCCTTCCTCACCTCACAGAAACGACCTAATAATCATTATTACATGATAATAATAATAATGATGATTTGTAATCATTAAGATGAATCAATGACATGAGTTGTGTTCCTGTCCTGCACCAGACAGCATCTTTTATTGTTACAATAAAGAATTAAACTAAAGCAAAACTACACGGAAATAAACAGACGACTGAATGGATGATAAAGTTGTGGAAACTTTTTGAGGCTCAGCATCATAAAGTTTGTCCGAAGGTCGATCCCGGGACCTCCGGACGTCTAGATCTGGACGACACATAGATCACATAGATCATGTAGATCACATAGATCGTGTAGATCACATAGATTATGTAGATCACATAGATCGTGTAGATCACATAGATCATATAGATCGTGTAGATCACATAGATCATGTAGATCACATAGATTATAGAGATCGTGTAGATCACATAGATCATGTAGATCACATAGATCGTGTAGATCCGTGTCGTGTAGATCTGTCGGCGGTAGATCACTCACAGGTCGCAAGACGAGGAGAGAACCTTTGATCTTACCTTGATGTTGCAGAACACGCGCTTTGGTTTCTTCATGTCTTTGGAATAAAACTCCATGAGGGCCCTCAGGGGCCTCTGGGCTCTCTGGTCTAGTCTCTGGTCTAGTCTCTGGGCTCTCTGGTCTCTCTCTAGTCTCTCTAGTCTCTCTGGTCTGTCTCTGGTCTAGTCTCTGGGCTCTCTGGTCTAGTCTCTGGTCTTTCTGGTCTGTCTCTAGTCTCTGGGCTCTCTAGTCCTCTAGTCTCTCTCTATAGTCTCTCTGGTCTGTCTCTGGTCTAGTCTCTGGGCTCTCTGGTCTAGTCTCTGGCTCTCTGGTCTCTCTCTAGTCTCTCTAGTCTCTCTGGTCTAGTCTCTGGTCTCTCTGGTCTAGTCTCTGGTCTTCTGGTCTCTGGTCTAGTCTCTGGGCTCTCTAGTCTAGTCTCTAGTCTCTCTCTATAGTCTCTCTGGTCTCTCTCTGGTCTCTCTAGTCTCTCTCTATAGTCTCTCTAGTCTAGTCTCTAGTCTCTCTGGTCTATCTGGTCTCTCTAGTCTATCTGGTCTATCTAGTCTCTCTAGTCTCTCTAGTCTCTGGTCTCTATCTGGTCTCTCTAGTCTAGTCTCTGGTCTCTATCTGGTCTCTCTAGTCTAGTCTCTGGTCTCTCTAGTCTCTGGTCTCTAGGTGGTGCAGGTCTGTGTCTGGGCTGCAGCTCGCAGGTTGTCGCGACTCTGACAACAAGGAGGGTTTTTATTTCGGAACGTGTGTGTGTGTGTGCGTGTGTGTGTGTGTGATGCGTCAGCGTCAACTCTCCACCCACAACACCACTCACACACACTCACTCACACACTCACACACACACACACACTCACTCACTCACTCACACACACTCACACACTCTCTCTCTCTCTCTCTCTCTCTCTCAACGATGAAGACAGAACCAATTTACTTTTCTTTTTTCCATATTCCTCCTTCGAAAATGTCAATCTATTTTTTTTTATATTACAACTCTCAGCAGACAAGCTCATCAAGTCATCAATACTCAGCTGCTTGCTGAGAGGAAACATGTATGATGATCTCATGCTGCTGAATCCATTTCACTGAATTACTAAAAATGGCTCAAATACTGGAAATTTCATCCATGAAATGTAAAAACAAAAATCTCATATGATGTGTGACAGATATTTTAACACGAGTACATAATTTAAAGAACACAAATCAACATAAATCATCAATTGCCAGCCCTGAAGTCAAAGTCAATATCACATATATATAGTAGCGGCCGGGGGGGGGGCGTGGCCACCATACAGCCGCTTGATGACGTAAAGAATATTTTTTTTTCCTCCCTAGATTCCTTCTTGAACTCTGGCCTGTCTGTCTGCCTGTCTGTCTGTCTGTCTGTCTGTCTGTGTGTTGGCAGGCTGGAGGCTGCATGCTGGCACCTGAAATCTAAATGACTGTTAGAACTTTGTTGACTTGTCGTGTCAACAAAGTCTGTCTTCATTTTGGATAATCATTGACCGTGAAAATAGTGCATAAGGTTGACTGCAGACCGAGTCACAACACACCACTCATTTTCCGCTCTACTGAACTTTGGAAAGGGAATTTGTGAGCAAATTAAAAGTTCTTTATTGGAGGTGACGTGTCATAGAAGACGTTAGGCCTCCATTTGGTTTGAATGTGTTTCGTATAATAATAATGTTGAAAATGCTTTGAATGTAATAAATACAAGCACATTGTCGTTGAGGAAATGGATGTTGGGACCTCTCAGTAATGGAAATCAAACCACCGGTATGTAAATTGTTCTACATCGTCGCCGAAACAAATACAGCCTCCAACCAAAATATAAAAGACCCAACGTGAAGCTGACTTTCACTGTGGTCAGGGTGATAGGGTCATACTGGTGAAAACACAGTGATTTTGAGTTCAGCTTTAAATAACACATCCACAGAGCTTTTAGAGAGGCGGAGAATACAATCAAATGAAGTTATGATTGTGAATGACTCGACTACTTTGACGGCTCCAAAGTTAATGTTTGGTTTATATCACCGTGTAAAATGTCTGATGTTTGGTTCCCCCTAATATCACGACGTTGGCGTCACTCAGTATCTCCGTGTTGTCAGCAAACAAAGAGTCTCAGTAGTTGCCAGTTAGTGCGGAACAAATGGAGTTTGACGGTTACGCGGCCGCCGCTACTCCGGTACAAATCCCGAGTGCTCCGAAACACCGCCGAACGTAAACTAAATCTATAGCCTAACGTGTAGCTTACATGATGCTAACATGTCATTAATTACACGGCCATGAAAGATGAATCACTTGACCTGACTTGGGTGTTTGGGATGTTCGGGTCTGTCTGAGTGCAACGAACTGCCAACCACTGGAAAGGGATGGAAGTGGAGAGCGGGAGCGCTGATGTCTAGTGGCTGAATGTTGTCACTGTTATCAGTTGCACCTTTAAAAACGCCAACGAACCGAACGAATGACCCAGGAGAGCGAAAACTTGTTTTTTTTCCCCCAAGAAAAGTCTTCAGCGCTGTTCTTTGCTCTTCTTTCGATGAATAAATACTCTCCAGTTCACGTATAACCGCTGCAGCATGTCTACGATGACCTCGCTCACCGCCGCCGCCGTTGTTCTTTTTTCGTACGAACATTCGCTTCTCCACGAGGTCACGCTCAGACCACGCCCAGTAGTTCCTCGTAGGACGCCGATTGGTCCGGACTTAACGACATTCGCTAGCTGCCTCGCAACACGACCGCAGTACGTTTACATGTTTACATGACATTGACTCGCTCATCACGTACGCGGCTCCAAAACCTGGCCACAGTACATATGAACGCATGTTTATTTCCAAGTTGTTGGAATGAAATGACCATTCACGATTACATTTATTCGTGTAATTGTACTCAGTAGTCGAGTACGTTTGCACCCATAGTATTGCAAAGTTGACACTGTACCACACTAAGGTAACTAGTTACTACTGTAACTAGTGCAGTAGTTACAGGCGTACCTCTTCTGTACTCGTGACTACTGTACTGCATCATACAGTTGACACTGACTGTACCACAGTGCAGTTAACTACACTGCACTAGTGCAGCACCATACAGTCAACTGCCAGATGGAGCAGAAGATACTGGTTGTTGTTATTATGACAGCGATTAATTGTGTTGGCTTTGGCTACGTCCACATTTCACAACTCATTCATTCGTTCCAGGAACTCAAATCATAAAAAAAAAAAAAACCCTATCTTGTTTAGTTGGTCACAGTGACGTGTTTATGAGTCCCTCTGAGTCACTGGCTCATATAGAGAGAAAGAGAAAGTATAAGTATACAGTGTGAACAGAAGAGCCTCCTCTGTCCAGATGCACAAATCTGCTCTTATTTTGACAGGACAGCAGGAGTCTGTTGCCGTTGTTGTTGTTGTTGTTGTCCTCTGACAGAGAAGCCCGTGGATGTGGAGCGGCGAGGCGAGGCCATTAACCTGCAGCGGTGATCCGTCAACAGCCCTCCCGTTTGTAGAAGCGGCGCAATAAAGGGCCCGCAAAATGACAGGTGTGTGTGTGTGTGTGTGTGTACTTTTGATACATGCTAAATATAGCCTTGCCGGGAAGATAAACGTTAATTTGTAATCATCGTGTTTTATCTCGGCGAGGTCGCGGCGAGGAGAACAGAGGGAGGATTGTTGTGGAGCGCCGTCGGGGAGCGAGTCCCGACTAGCGAGGTAAGCAGAGCCAAGTCGGTGTTGAACGGGTCCCATTTAATGTGTGGAGAATATTCATTCAGAGAGAGTAGCTTAAAACATAAGGAGCCATAGTTCAAGCATGCAGTGACCATAAGCACGCACACACGCGTACACATACATACATACACACACACACATACATACATACACACACATACACACATACACACACACATACACACATACATACATACTCGCATCTCGCACGCACAAACATCACAGAGATGGGGGAGGAACCAGCGATCGGGCGTCTCTCGTGTTTCACAGTGATGGTTCGTGTCTTCCACTTATTCACAAATAAAATCGGAACGCCGTCCTGTCCTGTCCGGGGCCGAGGTCCGATCCGGTGGAAGGTTCTAGGGGCGGGGGGGGGGGTTCTGGTTCTGACACAGAACAAACGTACAAAAAACCACCACGTTCCGTTCCATGTCTCGGACGAGTCGCTAAGACACATACAAAAAAACGGGGACAAAATGGCGGGATTCCGAAACTGAAATGATTGTAAACCATGCCAGCAATATATTTATATATATATATCTAAAATTACAATAAAAAATGTCAATCAATAGTTATTGACTGATAATACAATTACAAGCATACCAACCAATTAAATCAACCAATGAGCTGTGAGCATGTGACCTTCAGAGGGTTCAGAGGTCGTTGGGTTCTGTGGCGCTTGCTGGCTTTTTTGTTTGTTTCCCGTGTTTTTTTTCCCGTTGTCTTCTGGAAGAAAAAAAACCACACAAACAAAAAGAATAAGCGGCAACGTGTGTCCATAGTCGTGAAGTCGCCACGGAAACGTCCGTCATCTGAAGACTCTTCTCGTACCAAACCAGAGCGTAGCAAAGCAGCTTGTCGCAGGGGACAGGAATATATACAAATAATACCATAGACACGCCCCCCCCCCCCCCCCCCCCACCGCCCCCAAAGTCTACGTCACGTCGTGAAAAACATCAGCGAAAAATACTGTCTTTAAGGTTGGGGGTTTAACTCTGCTGGGAGAGGGTACCCGGGGACTACTTGGCAAGGCAGGGCAGGGGACGACCTGCATTGAAAAAAAGGCTTGAATGATCTTTGGGAAGAGAAAAAAAAAAAACGCAACTAGGTTGTAAAAATGTAAATCCGCTATAAAATTAAAAAACTCATCTGTACAAAATCCAGCCGTAAAAAGAGCGAGTCTTGCTTTCTGGTTGTTTATAAAAAAAAACATCGTACACGTATTCCACAAGATGGCCGCCGTCCACAAGCGTCTTGCTTTGTTCTCTGAAGAAGAAGAAGAAGAAGAAGAAGAAGGGGGAGGGAATAATAAAACAGAGTGGTGGGGGTGGGGCCTCAGATGTGGGCGGGGCCTCAGACGTAGGCGCCGAGTGCGGCGTGGAACTCCGTCAGGCACTGGACCAGCTGCTGGAACTTGGGCCGCTCCTCAGGGTCCAGCGCCCAGCAGCACGCCATCACCGCAAACCTGCAGGGGGAGCGCCACAGCCAATCACAACACGGAAACCAGAGAGCCGTGAGCACACAACAACCAATCAGAATACAGGGACGTTTTAGAACCACAACAACCAATCGGAATGCAGAACCGTTTTAGAACCACATCACGACAACCAATAAGAATACAGAACCACAACACAACTTGGTGGGAGAACCATCAAGAACCAACAACCAATCAGAATAGAGAACCATACCACAACAATCAATGAGAATACTGAACAAACCAGAACCACCAATCAGAATAGAGCAGGGAAGAGAACAACACCGGCAACGCATCGGAGAACAGAACCACAATAACGATCAAAATACAGCGGGAGGGAGGGACCACAACAACCAATCATGACACAGTACCAAGGACCCAGAACCACCCAGCGGCGTGCAGCAGGGACCAGAACCCGAGACGCTGAACATTGTTATCATCATTATCCCACAGCACTTCCTCCCATTCGCAAAAGGAAGCCGCCTCACTCAACATCGGATCTGGTGAGCGGTCAGCGGGCGGAGGGCCAGCGGGTGATTCGTTGAAGGACGCACTTCTGTTTTCATTTGGCTTGTTTGTGGACGGAGAGGGCGGGACCATCACATATCAATCAATCAATCAATCAATCAATACTATTTGGTGTTGTAAGTGGAGATTTACAGTCACCTCCTAGCGAACTGCCAGCAACTGCAAACATGTCTGAGCACTATGACCGTCCACAGGTCACATGGTCTAGTATTATAACCTAGAAGGTTCACAGAGAAGGGGAAATTGTTTCGGACGGTTATTTCCTCGGAGCCCCGTTTCCCGGGAAGAAACCCTAATCGACGTTGGCCACCTCCACGCAGCACGGCGACCAGCGGTGGCGATCAGTGGTGTCTCAACAGCGGAACTGCACCCGCAATAAGTCTGTCTACTGTACTGTAACATACAGTTGACTGAGGAGAAGACGTGTGAGCTAGCAGCTAGCCGCTAGCAGGCTGGCGAGAAGTCTTTCGCTGGAGGTGAGGGGAAGCAAGTCGCTAGTTGCTGCTGTGTGTCATCGAGTCTATTTATTTTCAGGTATCTTGTTGGTGTCATTTCTACTACTGTCCTGTACTTCCTGTTGTGACACCAAGAAGACGTTTACTGACGAGGGACGTAAAGCGGTGGTCTGATCTGAGGACGCCCTGAGCGGACACCAAACAAGACCCTGGGTGTCTTGATTCATGGCCACGGCCTGGCGTGGACCCCCGATATCACACAGGCCATCTGCAGTCTCAACACAACTTTTTGTAATTGTTCGGGAAGATCACAATCTGGATGGAAAAAAATACACGGACCATTACATTCAAAACAAAATATTAACAGAGTTGCCGTTTAAAACAAACCAGAGAGGCCACAGTGCGCCCGCCTGAACAATCTCTACGGCAAACCGCGTTCGAGGGAAGATCCGGAAACTTCCTGAAAACACCCGGAGAAGGGCTTTGAACACGTTTGCGATCTTAGATCAAGCGGTGAACTTGCGGTTGTATCGCACAAACCGACTTTACGGCTTTACAGCATTTGTAAAGTCGGTTCGATTTTGTTTTAGCTTTACCACGTACAGTTCGTCGGGGCAGTTGATCGGCTGGGCTATTCTGTAGCCGTCCTTCAGGTAGGCGGACATCTCGAAGGGGTCAATGTCCACGTAGGGCGTCTGGCCCAGCGTCATCAGCTCCCACAGCGTCACACCAAACGCCCACTGTGGAGAAAACACACAACAAAAACACAACGCAGAATCGATGAGCGTCAAATTACATTTCAGTCAATAAAAGAGACTGATGAATATAATATATTCATATTCACATGAATATATTATATTCAAAACAAGGCTTAGGCATGTTGCGGTGTAGTTAGGAGTGTTGGGGTTTAGTTAGAAGGAGTGTTGTGGTTTAGTTAGAAGGAGTCCTGGGGTTTAGTTAGAAGGAGTCCTGGGGTTTAGTTAGAAGGAGTGTTGGGGTTTAGTTAGAAGGAGTGTTGGGGTTTAGTTAGGAGTCCAGGGGTTTAGTTAGGAGTGTTGGGGTTTAGTTAGAAGGAGTGTTGGGGTTTAGTTAGGAGTCCAGGGGTTTAGTTAGAAGGAGTCCTGGGGTTTAGTTAGGAGGGTTGGGGTTTAGTTAGAAGGAGTTGTTGGGGTTTAGTTAGGAGTGTTGGGGTTTAGTTAGAAGGAGTGTTGGGGTTTAGTTAGGAGTGTTGGGGTTTAGTTAGAAGGAGTCCTGGGGTTTAGTTAGAAGGCATGTGACTGTGAGTCTGACTCTAAATTGGACTTCGGCGAACCCTCGAGCGTCCAATCATCTTGTGATGAAGGCCGACCATCATAACGTCTGGCGGGCAGAACTACCCTCCCGTTGCACCAGGGTCCCCAGAGCGCTGCAACCCTCCGCGGGTGGCAACACACACACACACACACACACACACACTCCCTTTAAAGGACATGTGAGGACTTCAGGAGGCCGAGGGAGGAGGGAGAGAGTCTATAGTGATGAATGGGGGAGTGGATGAGGATGAGGAGGAACAGGTCAGGGGAAGGGGAAGGGGAATGGAAGTCCCCGCACCAGCCCATTAATCTGCACCGGGGTGCCAACGGTGCCAGTGTGGCGGCGGTTCTGGAGTGCGTAACGATGAGGTCACCGCACGCACCAGAGCATCTCCGAGGAACCAGAGGAGGTTACTGTGGTGACTTCAGAAGTTGTAGAGCAGTTCAGCTGTTTATGTCTGCTTACTGTAAGTGTCCTGTGTGTGTGTGTGTGTGTGAGTGTGTGTGTGTGTGTGTGTGTGTGTGCATCGCTAATTGCCAAAGTGGTGTAGTGATATTTATAAACAGTCCAGTAAATCGTTAATCCCAGCTGCCATTTCTTAACTGTGAGTGTGTGTGAGTGGTGTGTGGTGTGTGTGGGTGGGTGTGTGTGGGTGGCAAAACACGGGGCAGGAATGCGCAGGTCCCAGAGGTAGATGCTGGTGTGTGTGTGTGTGTGTGTGTGTGTGTGTGTGTGTGTGTGTGTGTGTGTGTGTGTGTGTGTGTGTGTGTGTGTGATGCCATCCCAGTATATCCCAGTTATATCTGAGCACACCGACATTCTCAGGGAGTCACCGAAGACTGGGGGAGGTCTTCGGTGACACACACACACAACCCCCCCCCCCCCCCCACCTCCAGGGTTCCACCAGAGGACGTGTCACCGTCTCATGCTGATGATGTCATCACCCCCCGCGCCCTCATGTCCTAATGACAGGAAGCTGAGGAGTCAGCTCATGGCTTCTTGTTTAAGGCGTGGGTGACAACTGTCACTCCTCTCCGAACGTCTGCATTGTTATTTGTCAATGAATCAACCGACTTCCTGCGTGGTCACCTGACTCAGTGAGATGGAATACAGAGAGACGGAGAGGGATTCAGGTGGACAAGACGGGCAGGATAGTGTTGTCGTGGTGACGGTGTCTGAAGGTTCCGGGTTTCGATTCTCCAAACTTCCACAGCCTAACCTGTAGGCATCCTAGAGCAAGATGATGACCCCTGACCCCTACCTGCTCCTTAACGACATGCACCTGAATTCCCGACAAACAGCTTTGGATAAAAGCATCTGATTAAATTACTAAACAGTGAAAAATAATGACCTCCCTTGCTCGGTCTGTACAGAGAAATCTCAGCCCTCTGTCCAAAAAGAAGTTTGATTATATGGCTTTTATTTTTTTTAAATATTTTTTTTATTATGGAGCAGTTCAACCAGTTCCTGCGCTGGTATTTTTCACTTCCCACCTTCACCAGAAGAGCGTGCTGAAATAATGTATACATTCTCAATTCTCATACACGATCTCTGGACCGTGTGGGGTCCAGCCAATCAGAATGCAGGTCACACAGCCATATAATAATAATAATAATAATAATAAATCCTTTACTTCTTCTACTACTTACTTCAAAAAAATGTGCTTTACAAAATAAATTAGCAAACAGAAAAAAATCTATCAACATGCAACTGGAAACCGAGTAAGAGCAGAAGCGAAGCCCAGAGTATAAATCTCATCTCCTCACCACGTCGCTGGCGCTGGGAGAAGTCGTTGTTTGAGCAGGCTCTCCAGGGCCATCCAGCGGACGGGCCCGGTTCTCGTTGTCGCCCAGGCAGTGGGTAGTCCATGGGGAACAGGTCCCTCGCCAGCGCGTTGTCCGTGATCTTCACCTGCATGTTGTCATCGATGCTGTCGGCCGGGAGACATGAGACACGGAGGTGGTGGGGGGGGGGGGGGGTTATGCATCGGTGAGGAGTTAGGATTCAAAACGCTAAGGTAAGGTACTATCTAAGAGCCGTTATTTGAGGGTGATTTGTTGTAAAAGCTGCAGTCATCCGTCAGCTATCAGCTTTGACCGCGAGCATGACAGTAGCTCAGGAGGTAAGACCGGTCGTCTGGCAACAGGAAGGTCGCTGCTTGGATCCCCGGGCTCCGCCGAGCCAAGTGTGGAGGTGACCCTGAGCGAGACACCACCTAACCCTAACTCAGTCTTGTATAAAGTACTTGAAAGCGATACTTGAGTAAAAGTACAAGTATCTTACCAGAAAATGACTTTGGTAGAAGTTAAAGTCACCTTTTAGAAATGTACTTGAGTAAAAGTCTTAAAGTATCTGATATTTACTGTACTTAAGTATCAAAAGTAATTTTCTGATATTAAATGTACTTAAGTATTGGAAGTAAAAGTACAAGTACAAGTAAAAAAAAAAAAAAGTGGCATCAGTCGTTGATTCTACTGACATCCGGGACTTCTTACGCACGAAACCCAGCAGACGGGACGACGTTTTCGTGCGGCGGCGGATCCGCAACCCACCAGACGCGGACGGACGCTTTCGTGCGCGCGGACGAACCCACCAGACGCGGACCGAACCCACCAGAACGCAGACCGAACCCACCAAGACGCGGCCCGGACCGAACCCAGACTGAACCCACCAGACGCGGACTGAACCCACCAGACGCGGACTGAACCCACCAGACGCGGACTGAACCCACCAGACGCGGACTGAACCCACCAGACGCGGACTGAACCCACCAGACGCGGACTGAACCCACCAGACGCGGACTGAACCCACCAGACGCGGACTGAACCCACCAGACGCGGACTGAACCCACCAGACGCGGACTGAACCCACCAGACGCGGACTGAACCCACCAGACGCGGACTGAACCCACCAGACGCGGACTGAACCCACCACCAGACGCGGACTGAACCCACCAGACGCGGACCGAACCCACCAGACGCGGACCGAACCCACCAGACGCGGACCGAACCCACCAGACGCGGACCGAACCCAACCCACCAGACGCGATCCGACCAGCACGGACCATCCCACCCAGACACTAGTGACGTTACGTTTCACCAACGATCCGATTCAAGAGTCGTTCTTTTAATCCTTCGTTCACGCGGCTGCCGCCTGAATCCACTCCCCTTGACGTGATACCACTGAGAAACATCTCATGTTGTTGTTCAAAGCAGCTCAGGTGATTTTTCTCTATTTTAGTTTACTCTGTTTTATAGTAGCCTACTTGAAATATTGTTCAGAAGTAGTTTTACTATTTATTATTGAAAATTCTGTCGTGAAATGTTTTTTGTTTTGTTGTTTGATTTGCAACAAAATCTGTTTTGCACAAATTTTATTATACTTGTTTTTTTTATTGTGCAATAAAAAGTGTTCTAATATTCAGAGTTGCATGAATTGCATTCAAGGCAAATGCAACTTTATGTACATAACACATACAGAGAGTACATTCAAAGTAGTACATTCACTGACATGAATGACATGGATATGGAGACAACTTGTGTCATGTTTACAATGATTATCAATCATTATCCTTTAATAGTCAATCATTATACTTTAATAGTCAATCATTATCCTGGTGATTATTTCGCAGATAAACCTAGTAACCCCGCCCCCTAAAAACCCCCCCCGGCTCTTCTGAACGGCTCTGTTACCCCTTTTTCCACCAAAGTGAACCGAGAGCTGGTTCTGGGCTGGTGCTAGTGCCAGTTCGGAGCTGGTTCAACTTAAGAACGGTTTGCTTTTCCACCGGCTAGAGAGCCTCGAGAGCCAACCCGCCCCCACGTCATGACGTCACTGTACGTCTGTCTCCGCCTTCCCAGCAGCGCGAGCACAACAAGAACAATGGCGGACTACATCGCGATACGAGTGATCTTGTTTTTTGTAATTGTAATATTTTGTTACTACCTGTTCTGTCATAACTCAAATAAAAACTGAATCTTATTTGTTTCTCTGTTCTTTAAGTATACTGAAGCAGACATGTTAACAAAATGTGTATTTAGAAAAACAATGCTGCTCCTGTTAATTTCGCGGTTCTGATGGGGGGGGGGGGGGGGGCTCCTGTTAAATTTGCGGTTCTGATGGGGGGGGGGGGGGGTGCTCCGTTAATTTGCGGTTCTGATGGGGGGGGGTGCTCCGTTAATTCGCAGTTCTGATGGGGGGGGGGGGGGGGGGTTGCTCCGTTAATTGGTGGAAGACATGTCCCCAGCGTCCCCACTAAATTCTACGCCCATGCTCGGTACCATGCGCAGTTTCTATTAAACATCCATAAACGCCAACTCGGTTGCATCTCTTTATTTCAATATTCCTTGGCTAAGAATATTACAAGGTTAACGTTGCGTTGCCAAAGTGGTATCGGTGCGGTTGTATCGGAGTAGTCACTTCCATTGTCGGGGTTTGTTGTGAAATGGAGCTCAGAAAGTTTTTGGCGGACTTGCTAATCCCGCCCCCAGCCTCTGACGTAGTCGGTTCTTAGTCGGTGCTTATCTGGCCCAGCAAAGAGTTGGGGCCAAGAACGAACCAGTTTTTCTGGCCGAGAGCCGGTTCTTTGTCTGTCGAAACACGAAGAACTGGTGCTCTGGCTCCGAACCGGCCCTGAAAACGCCTTGGTGGAAAAGGGGCAAGAATGGAACGGAGCCATAAGATCCGGCTCCCTTCAAAGAGCCGTCATTCCCATTAGAGCCCTGCAATGGAGCCCGAGGCCCGGGGGCCCGAAAGCCCGACAGTCCGAGGGCCGGGCCTCGGGCCAATGATCCCATCATTAGCTCGGATGCGGGCCGGACTCGGGCTTTTTTTTCTCTCTCTCTCAATTAAATTAAATTAAATTCAAAGAGGCTTTATTACCAGCAGCAGCAGCAGTGAGCGTGCGTTCAGCGCCGCTGGAAGAGTAATAGAGGAGAGGAGGACTGGACTGGTTCCTTCATGATGCAAAGTGACTTAAAAAGACATGTTGCCATGTTAAGCGGCTGACTGTTTTTGTGTGATTGGACGTTTTTTTATTATTATCATGGGCGTATGAATGTCCAAAACAAAAATACGCCCTTGATTACTATTATTCTTGGAATGGCCTGTTTTGGTGAATTTTATTTTAGTCAAGGCTTACTCGGGTAAGACAAGCTGTTTTCTCTGTTAATAATAGCGTAACTGTTTCTCCGCACTTCCGTGTGCTTATTGTTCCAATGGTTTTTATCGGCTACGTTTAATAATAAACACTGATATACGCTTTAAGTGTTGAGTTGTTTTTTGTAGCCTATTCACTGGGATATAATTTGTAGTAGCCTATTCAACATTGATCTGATATGTAGCCAATGGATCAACTGTTAATCGCCGCGCAGCTGCTCGTCACTCACTTCAGAAAATAAAAAAAATTATTTAACTGCCTACAAAATGCTTCAAACATTTTCCTAAAATAACTTAAAATTGAAATGAAACTAAATATAACCACTTATGCCATTTAAAGTGCTCAAATAAGGTCGGAAGTCTATAACTAGACCTGTCGCATATGGGCAACAAGTCTAGTTTGCGACATTAGTCGCAAATATGGGAGGTTAAAAAAATGTCGGGCTTGAGAGTTCTAATAATAGTGGCGGGCCGGGCCGGCCTGGGGCCTCACTCTCTCGGGCCAGGGCCTCACTCTCTCGCACTCTCTCGGGCCAGGGCCGGGCTAGGGCCTACTTTCCAGGCCCGCGCAGTCCTCTAATTCCCATCACTACCAGACGCGCGTACTGCTGCGCTCACTTCCACTCCCATGTTGCCAGACGTGGGAATTGATTGATATTGATGCTATGATCACACTTTAGTGTGATTATTATTATTATTATTATTATTATTATTAGAATGTTGTTTTGGTTGTATGCAAAATGTATGACTTGATTTAACTTAATTTAACTTAATATGATGCAGATATTGTGCATATACAATGTATTTCTATGAGATTGCGCACAAGGACGCAGTGTGAACCGCGCCATGCGTTACCATGGGAGCGGAAGTAAAGCTCGTACGCCCGCAGCAGTACACCCGCAGCGGTACACCCGCAGCGGTACACCCGCAGCGGTACACCCGCAGCGGTACACCCGCAGCGGTACACCCGCAGCGGTACACCCGCAGCAGTATGCGTTCGCTTTGCGTGTCTGGTTGGTTTCATGCGTGATTCGCCAAACCTGCAAAACCTGTCTTAACACATTTCTCATGATTTTATTTTGTAGTAACGAGTAACGAAGATGCTCAGGAGAAATGTATCGGAGTAAAAGTATACATTTTATTTAGGAAATGTAGTGTAGAGTAAAAGTGAAAGTTGCCAGAAATATAAATAATGAAGTAAAGTACAGATACGTGAAAATTCTACTTAAGTACAGTAACGAAGTATTTGTACTTCATTACTGTACACTGCCTAACTGCTCCTGACGTGTTGGTTGTGACCTACCTAGCATGGTTGACACCGTCGGTGTATGAATGGGTGAATGTGAGGCAACTGTAAAGCTCTTTGGATAAAAGAGGTGTATAAATACAATCCATTTACCATTTAGCATGAGCCTCTGTACGAGACAATAAAGAAGTATACTGCTTCTACATCCCACTACGTACGAACGGTGGCTATTCAACACGTCGTCATTTGGTATGAAGTGAGCGTTCCAACCGGTGGTGAATCCCTGCCAACGCAGTCGAGCAATGAGCAGCCAAACCCAAAATTACAGAGTTTAGAGCAGATTTGACTTAATAACTTTTCTTTTTCTTCATGAATAGTTTTTTCCGCTGCAGACAACAGAAATGGAATTGAGAGGTTCGAAATGCTGATGTGAATGTTTTTAGCACGACCACTAATATCAAAAAGACCTTGCGTTTGCGTTTTCTGTTGCTGCTCTGCACTGTCCAGGTTTAGTTTGTTTTCTAAGGAACGCGGTCGGCACTTGCAGAACTTCAACCTTTTGTCGCTACTTTAATTTGAATCGTAAGCCTCAACGGCGCGCCTCTCCGTGTGGCTTCAGACGGACGTCGGCTGAACACGTGAAACTGTGAACGGTAGCAAAGAAAACACGGACAGAAGGACTCCACGTGGAGCCGGAGGAGGAGGAAGAATCGGCGGGCGGAGGGACCGTCAGACACTCACACACAGTTCCTGGCGGCCAAGTCTTTGTGGATGACCTCCCGACGGGCCAGGTAGCTCATCCCACACGCCACCTGGATCACCATGTAGACCAGGTCCTGCTGGGACACCGCCTGGGGAGGGAGAGCGAGAGAGAGCGAGAGAGAGCGAGATGTGGGGAGAGAGACGAGGAGAGCAAGGAGGTGTGGGGGAGAGAGGAAGAGATGTTAGAAGGTTGACTTCATTACTTTTCCGTCAAAACACATAAATCCGCGCCCATCAGCTCCTGGCAGTGACGGTCAGAGACGATGCACTTCCTGGACACGACCCGCGAAGCGCCACTTGGAAACGTTTGGTCTGAGTGAAGAACGTCCCCCGGAGATAAGAATCTGACGCTCAAACACTTTACGCTCAAGTGCCAGCAGCCGATAATGTTTGCGTACAGCGGTGCCGACGCAAAGTCTAGTGAGTGACGAGTAGTAAATACTCCTGTCTGCTCCAACAGTCTGGTGAATGTACATTTAAAGGGGACATATTATGCCACCGGGTGTGAGTGTGACTAGCCATTGGAGGAGAGGCGTGTGTGTGTGTGTGTGGTGTGTGGTGTGTGCGTGTGTGTGCGTGTGGCAAGTACCTTATCTTTATTCGTACTGTACAGAAGCACAACAGGCAAACAAGAATGTTGCAAAACAACGAAAGGATGCCGAAACAAGGTCAAAGGTCAGGCTGTGTTCTTCCACGCGTGCCTACACATGTGCTGAAATGTTCCCGAGAGCATTGACCCAATCTGAGTCAAAGGAAATCTAAGAGAAGGGCTGGCTATGACTGACACACACACACGCACACACACACACACACACACACACGCGCGCACGCACACACGCACACGCGCACACACGCACACGCACACACACACACACGCGAGCACGCACACACACACACGTTTTGTTTTGGTAGTGTTTTGGGAACGGGGCCAGAGGAGGTCTTGTGGAGCCGTCAGCCTGACGAGGTCCAGGCACAACAACAAGAGGAGGTGGAGGAGGAGGAGGTGGAGGTGTAGGTGGAGGAAGAGGAGGAGACAACGAACCCCGAGGGCCTTTGTGAACTTGTTAGCCTGCTCGCTAGCGGAGCATTACACCTTGACGCCTCAATGAAACTTTCTCCGCACTAATTACAGAAGCTTGACTTAGCTTACACAGACGTCCCGCTAGCGGCCCCCGGGCGACACACACGCACATGCACACGCACATGCACACACACACACACACACACACACACACACACACAGAAGCGAGAAGAATGCCTTTCTGTGTAAGGTGTGGCTCTCTGCTTGAGTGCACCACTGTCTTCTCCCGAGCTAACCGCAGCCGCGTTGAGAAGACATACGATACGGGAGGTGATTTATGAGGCGTTTAGTGCGCCCGACTCCAGCCAACGTTCTGCGTATTAATCCCGCCGCAAAACACCGTCTTGGTCTACAAAGGCGCCGGTGTGTGGATGATGTGTGTAGAGGAGGAGGTGAGGAGGTTCTTGAAGCGATCGTGGAGAGGAGGTTCTTGAAGGGATGGGGGAGAGGAGCTGAGGAGGTTCTTGAAGCGATCGTGGAGAGGAGGTGATGAGGAGGTTCTACAAGTGATCGTGGTGAGGAGGTTCTTGAAGGGATGGGGGAGAGGAGGCGGTGAGGTTCTTGGAGCGATCGTGGAGGGGAGATTATTGAAGGGATGGTGGAGATGAGGTGAGAAGGTTCTTGGAAGCAACCATGGAAAGGATGTGAGGAGGTTCTTGATGCGATGGTGGAGAGGAGGTGGTGAGGAGGTTCTTGAAGCGATCGAGGAGAGGAGGTTCTTGAAGCGATCGAGGAGAGGAGGTTCGTGAAGCGATCGAGGAGAGGAGGTTCTTGAAGCAATCGAGGAGAGGAGGTTCTTGAAGCGATCGAGGAGAGGAGGTGGTGAGGAGGTTCTAGAAGCGATCGAGGAGGAGGAGGTTCTTGTAGAGATCGTGGAGAGGAGGTGGAAGGAGGCATCCAGACAGAAATTTAATCGATGCGAAGATTACCTTCCGCACCAGATGTTCCGTTTCAGAACATCTGCCAAGTGGTAATGCTAGGCTGTCTTCATGTCTTCCAGCCAAAAACACCCCACTCACCAGCGCATACAGACGCTCATGCCAATGCACACACACACACACACACACACACACACACACACACACACACACACACACACACACACACACACACACACACACACACACACACACACACACACACACACACACACACACACACACACAATTCAGACACTTTCCAGTTTCCACAGCTTGAAGGTGTGAATGAGTGAGTGTCTGTCTGTGACACCACATGCGCTAACAAAACAAGGAGAGGAGTGAGTGAGTGAATTGATTAATGAGTGAATGAACGAGTGAGTGAGTGAGTGATCGTTAATCAGCCTCCAGGAAACTGACAGGTAGAGTCGTCAATAAGTCAGTGAATTAATTAACGAGTAAGCGTCAGTGTCCTCAGGTGTCAAGATAACAATGAGTGTGTGTGTGTGAATGAATGAATGAATGATCGAGTGGGTGAGTGGTGATTGTTTATCTCCAGGTGCCAGGGGAAGAAGGGGGCGGGGTCTCACCTCAGACCCAAACAGAGCTCTGATTGATGCTAACGGGGGCAAGCTTCATCTTGCGGTGGGAAACAGTTTCTTTCAATCACACTTTCCCACCCCCGACTATTTGTTCATCCTCACAGTAGGCCCTATTGTACCCCCGTGTGTGTGTGTGTGTGTGTGTGTGTGTGTGTGTGTGTGTGTGTGTGTGTGTGTGTGTGTGTGTGTGTGTGTGTGTGTGTGTGCTGGCTGATTGAGAGGTTATATCTACAGCGATATGTGCCAAGCGCATGCGAGACACCCCGGGGTTAGCGAACATAGCGGAGCCATTGTTATGTTCCACGGCACATGAAAACATCTCGAGCGCGGCGGCGTCTGCATCGCGACGCTAGCACAGCTTATCATAACAGCACAGGACTAACAGGGCTCCCGATTGGTCGCTTGAGTTTGCTGATTGCTACGAGCACGCGGGGAGCGCTGTAGGCCTCTGAACTGGGAGACGCCTGAATACACAATGAGGAGCTAGCTAGCTAATGTGTTGAAGGGGCTCAACCTTGTTAGCCAGCTGGTGGGTGTTAGCGCCAGGTACCCCCAGGTTCTCATTGACTGTAGAGTAGATGGTGGAAGACTAGCTAGTTGGCCGCAAAGATAGCATTATGCTACATAATTCTTCATCAGTGACAAACACACTGGAAGTAACATGCCAATACTGCTGATTAGATCAATTTTCAATAGACGGTAAGCTAGCTAAATGCTCATTTGCTTTTTGCTTATAAACTAAAACAATAGCAACTTGTAGATAGAAGGTAAACAGTGAAGAAGCTACATGCTAATAGGCCAACTAGCAGTTGCTCACAGTCATATATTGTTGATTGTTGTTTCACTCTTTTGACAAATGTCATTAATGTAAGTCACTTTGGACAAAGGTGTCCGCAGAATGCACTAAATGTAAATGTTGCTAACGTCGACTAGCTTGCAGTGGCGCTATATTCAGTAGCGACAGAAGAGCTTGAGGTGGCTCCCAGGTCAACAGTGAAGGAGCTATATGCAAAGAGGCTAATTAGCGATTCGCTCAACTGGGGGTCGTTAGCCTCGGCTAGCTTCCCCACTGGTGCGATACGCAGGAGCGCCTGAAGAGCTTGAGGTGGCTCCCCAGGTAAACAGTGAAGAAGCTGTACTGTATGCCAAGAGGCCAACTGGCGGTGAGCTCACCTGGGGGTTGTTAGCCTCGGCTAGCTTGCACTGGCGCAGGAAGAGCTTGAGGTTCCCCCAGGTCATGAAGGGCAGCAGCACCATGGGCTTCTCGCCCTCCTCCGTACACACCTGGCTGATGGGCAGCAGGTTCCTGGAAGACAGAGGATACCTTAAATTACATTGTGTTATTATATATAGACTGTGATACATTGTGTTATTATATATAGACTCTGTGATACATTGTGTTATTATATATAGACTCTGTGATACATTGTGTTATTATATATAGACTCTGTGATACATTGTGTTATTATATATAGACTCTGTGATACATTGTGTTATTATATATAGACTCTGTGATACATTGTGTTATTATATATAGACTGTGATACATTGTGTTATTATATATAGACTCTGTGATACATTGTGTTATTATATATAGACTCTGTGATACATTGTGTTATTATATATAGACTCTGTGATACATTGTGTTATTATATATAGACTCTGTGATACATTGTGTTATTATATATAGACTCTGTGATACATTGTGTTATTATATATAGACTATGTGATACATTGTGTTATTATATATAGACTCTGTGATACATTGTGTTATTATATATAGACTCTGTGATACATTGTGTTATTATATATAGACTCTGTGATACATTGTGTTATTATATATAGACTCTGTGATACATTGTGTTATTATATATAGACTCTGTGATACATTGTGTTATTATATAGACTCTGTGATACATTGTGTTATTATATATAGACTATGTGATACATTGTGTTATTATATATAGACTCTGTGATACATTGTGTTATTATATATAGACTCTGTGATACATTGTGTTATTATATATAGACTCTGTGATACATTGTGTTATTATATATAGACTCTGTGATACATTGTGTTATTATATATAGACTGTGATACATTGTGTTATTATATATAGACTCTGTGATACATTGTGTTATTATATATAGACTCTGTGATACATTGTGTTATTATATATAGACTGATACATTGTGTTATTATATATAGACTCTGTGATACATTGTGTTATTATATATAGACTGTGATACATTGTGTTATTATATATAGACTCTGTGATACATTGTGTTATTATATATAGACTGTGATACATTGTGTTATTATATATAGACTCTGTGATACATTGTGTTATTATATATAGACTATGTGATACATTGTGTTATTATATATAGACTGTGATACATTGTGTTATTATATATAGACTCTGTGATACATTGTGTTATTATATATAGACTCTGTGATACATTGTGTTATTATATATAGACTGTGATACATTGTGTTATTATATATAGACTCTGTGATACATTGTGTTATTATATATAGACTCTGTGATACATTGTGTTATTATATATAGACTATGTGATACATTGTGTTATTATATATAGACTGTGATACATTGTGTTATTATATATAGACTCTGTGATACATTGTGTTATTATATATAGACTCTGTGATACATTGTGTTATTATATATAGACTCTGTGATACATTGTGTTATTATATATAGACTCTGTGATACATTGTGTTATTATATATAGACTCTGTGATACATTGTGTTATTATATATAGACTCTGTGATACATTGTGTTATTATATATAGACTGATACATTGTGTTATTATATATAGACTATGTGATACATTGTGTTATTATATATAGACTGTGATACATTGTGTTATTATATATAGACTATGTGATACATTGTGTTATTATATATGATGTATATATCTGATGGTGTGTTAAAATGGTGTGGATGTTGGTGTGAAATAGGTTTCTTTATAAACACAGACAGTGGTGTCAACCATGCAAGGCAACCGCCAGCTCTTGGGAAGCAGTTGGTGGCAGAGTCTTGCTCAGGGAAACATTGACACTTACAGCTAAGTGACACTCAACACCCCACAGATCTGTGTGACGTGTCATAGTTCCCATGTCATGCCCCCTCACTGGGGGGGGGGGGGGGGGGGACGGGAAGCTGTGGCTTGTTTTTGGAGAGGACAGCGTTTCCACTGAAGGAATCAGCGGGCATCCAATGGCATGAGATCGCTCACCGCTGGAGCTCAGAGAGGATCCCAGGGAGGTGCTGTTAAGACGAGAGGGTGGTGCCAGGATGGTGGCGGTGGTGGTGGAGGTGGAGGTGGGGGTGGGGGTGGGTGTCAGTGGAGAGACAGTGACCCCTGCCAAACCGGTGCAAGC
>PIJE02001558.1:73270-121043 GCA_002895965.2 Coryphaenoides rupestris | reverse complement strand
TAATGGTTTCACTGGAAGACATCTGGCCCTCACACTGGGAGTAATGGTTTCACTGGAAGACATCTGGCCCTCACACTGGGAGTAATGGTTTCACTGGAAGACATCTGGTCCTCACACTGGGAGTAATGGTTTCACTGGAAGACATCTGGCCCTCACACTGGGAGTAATGGTTTCACTGGAAGACATCTGGTCCTCACACTGGGAGTAATGGTTTCACTGGAAGACATCTGGCCCTCACACTGGGAGTAATGGTTTCACTGGAAGACATCTGGCCCTCACACTGGGAGTAATGGTTTCACTGGAAGACATCTGGTCCTCACACTGGGAGTAATGGTTTCACTGGAAGACATCTGGCCCTCACACTGGGAGTAATGGTTTCACTGGAAGACATCTGGCCCTCACACTGGGAGTAATGGTTTCACTGGAAGACATCTGGCCCTCACACTGGGAGTAATGGTTTCACTGGAAGACATCTGGCCCTCACACTGGGAGTAATGGTTTCACTGGAAGACATCTGGTCCTCACACTGGGAGTAATGGTTTCACTGGAAGACATCTGGTCCTCACACTGGGAGTCAGGTCAAGTCAATTGTTCCCAAGGGGAAATTGGTTTGAAGCTGAGGTCACATCACATAAAAAACCCTGAAAAAACCCCACAGTAACACCAAAAACATCCACCAATGACAGGACAGGGTTAAGAGAGGATCAATTAAAAAAAAATAAGCGCTACCTGCTGTTTAGCATGTGTTTTGCAGCTGGGATAAAATAAACCTTATATCTGTTTGTTCTCGTCAAAGGCACCTGAAACCTTCGACCTGAGGGTAACAGTTGGAAGCCTGTCTGGAGGGTGATCTTGGCACTCCAGGAGGGAAGCAGCCTTCCTAAACACCTGCCTACTGTGCAGGTCTACAGGCTGAGCTTGGCCCCTCCCTGAGATCCTAGCGACCACTTTGACAAGGCTACTGAGCCTTGAGTTAATGTACCAAGCAGCAATACACAACATTATGACTGATTCAATAAAAGTTCTAGAAAACAGTCCTCATCTCAGTGGAGATCTTAAATAAATACATTTTTCTCAGGAAAAAGGGTCGTTGTTGGACCTTGTTCATCGTTGAAGCAGCATGTAATTCAAACCTAAAGGTGGTACTGGTCCCAACACTGGGACCACTGGGCCTAATGGTGCTACTGGTCCTCACACTGGGCCTAATGGTGGTACTGGTCCTCACACTGGGACCACTGGGCCTAATGGTGGTACTGGTCATCGCACTGGGCCTAAAGATGGTACTGGTCCTCACACTGGGACCACTGGACCTTACTGGAAGATATCTGGTCCGAAGATGGCAGCCAGGGAGCCCAGGGGCCAGAGGAGGTGCTGGAGCGACGCCATGCGGCCCAGGAAGCCACAGAGGAAGCCGAGGAGGCTGAAGCTCAACTGGGGGAGCTGCTGCAGGAGAAACTTCATGCTGCTGTAGACCGCCTCCTCACTGCTGTAGTCTGCAACACACACACATCATGATACACACACATCATGATACACACACACATCATGATACACACATCATGATACATACACACACACACACACATCATGATACACACACATCATGATACACACACACATCATGATACGCACATCATGATGCACACACACACACACACACACATCATGATACACACACATCATGATACACACACACATCATGATACACACATCATGATGCACACACACACACACACACACATCATGATACACACACACATCATGATACACACATCATGATGCACACACACACACACACACACACATCATGATACACACACACACACACATCATGATGTACACACATCATGATACACACACATCATGATACACAAACACACACACACACACATCATGATACACACACACACATCATGATACACACACTTATCGTTGATACACACACACACATCATGATACACACACATGATACACACACACACACGATACACACACACACACATCATGATACACACACACACATCATGATACACACACATCATGATACACACACATCATGATACACACACACACACATCGTTGATACACACACACACACACACACACATCATGATACACACACACATCATGATACACACACACACACATCATGATACACACACATCATGATACACACACACACACACACACACATCATGATACACACATCATGATACACACACACATCATGATACACACACATCATGATACACACACACACACACCATGATACACACACACACATCATGATACACACACACACATGATACACACACATCATGACACACACACACACACACATGATACACACACACATCATGATACACACACACACACACACACATCATGATACACACACATCATGATACACACACACGTCATGATACACACACACACACACACACACATCATGATACACACACACACAACATGATACACACACATTAGGGGTGTAACGGTACGTGTATTAGTCCCGCGACGTCACGGTACTGACGTCACGGTTCGGTACGTGCAGCCATACGAAGAATACGTCTGAGTCACACTCCAATCCAGAAGGTGGCGATAAAGCACCTCAACGCTGTTTGTCGACCGCCATTAAGGAACAAGAACAGCAGAAGAAGACCAACACAAGATGAAGCGGACGCTTTCACGTTGACTATGAGTGCAACTGAGACACAGGAGCTAGAAGACCCGCCTGCTACTTTCAAATCAGCTGTGTGAAAATGTCGGGTTCTCAGTGGACTACAGCGGCGATGGAGATCTGTAAAGAGAGATGAAAACCTGAACATAGAATGAAGCTTGAGTACCTTTAAGAGTGCATATGACCTTTCAGACTCAAGTTAAAGTTATTACTCCTAAAGGCACTGATTTTATTTTATCTCATATTTTACATATTTTGTATTTTCACACCAGGAGATGTTATTCAGTTCTGTATTGCTTTTTATTTTGCATCAGCCCGAGGCCGAAATAATTGAAACACTCTTGTTATTATTTATTTTGTGGTATTTTCAGAACATGAGAGCTGCTTCTCAGTTTTGGAGCTAAACATAACAACATAAAAACATGTCCTATGGGGACAGTGTATGTTTGCTGTTTACATTTAACTGCATAATACAGTATATGGAAAAGTTTGAGTTCTTTATTTTTATAATGAAGTTACCAAAGTTGCCAGTTTGCAAATACTACCTGGCCTGCTACCTCAGTACCTCCCTACTAACATGTTTTGTTTTCCTCTGTCTTTTTTGGGAGGGTTGGGCTTAACTTTGAATGTTTAAATATAGCTTAAGTGGAACAAATTGAAACACTGTACAAGTTTTATTTTTTATTCTATTTATTTTGTACTTTTATAACATAAGAGATGCTTTTCAGTTTTGTAGCTGATTGTGACCAATTGCTTTTAGTTTTTTTTTATCAGCCCTACATAGAAATATGACCGATGCAAGAGTGTATGTTCACTGTTGTGTTTACTGCTTGATACACTACAGGGCCAGGCTGTACCAACTATCTCAGGGGGGACTATACGACACTAGGTGGAACTAAGTATAACTTGCACTACTGTCTGTTCAAAATAAATGAAAAGAAACCTAGCCTTATGCATTTGGGATTTTTGTTGCTTTTTTCCTGTTGTACCGAACTCGTACCGAACCGTGACCCCAAAACCGAGGTACGTACCGAACCGTGGCTTCTGTGTACCGTTACACCCCTAACACACATACATCATGATACACACACATCATGATACACACACACACACATCATGATACACACACACACATGATACACACACACACACATCATATAACACACATATCATGATACACACATCATGATACACACACACACACACACACACACACACACACACACATACACACACACACACAGATGAACACACACACACACACACACACACACACATCATGATGAACACACACACACACATCATGATGAACACACACACATCTTGATGAACACACACACATGATACACACACACACCACCCCCCCCCCCCCCCAACACTCAGGGGAGAGTGCTAACATGCTAGTTACTACCCCAACACTCAGGAGAGAGTGCTAACATGCTAGTTACTACCCCAACACTCAGGAGAGAGTGCTAACATGCTAGTTACTACCCCAACACTCAGGGGAGAGTGCTAACGTGCTAGTTACTACCCCAACACTCAGGAGAGAGTGCTAACGTGCTAGTTACTACCCCAACACTCAGGAGAGAGTGCTAACATGCTAGTTACTACCCCAACATTCAGGAGAGAGTGCTAACATGCTAGTTACTACCCCAACACTCAGGAGAGAGTGCTAACATGCTAGTTACTACCCCAACACTCAGGAGAGAGTGCTAACATGCTAGTTACTACCCCAACACTCAGGGGAGAGTGCTAACGTGCTAGTTTCTACCCCAACACTCAGGAGAGAGTGCTAACGTGCTAGTTACTACCCCAACACTCAGGAGAGAGTGCTAACATGCTAGTTACTACCCCAACACTCAGGAGAGAGTGCTAACATGCTAGCTACCACCCCAACACTCAGGAGAGAGTGCTAACATGCTAGTTACTACCCCAACACTCAGGAGAGAGTGCTAACATGCTAGCTACTACCCCAACACTCAGGAGAGAGTGCTAACATGCTAACTACCACCCCAACACTCAGGAGAGAGTGCTAACATGCTAGCTACCACCCCAACACTCAGGAGAGAGTGCTAACATGCTAGTTACCACCCCAACACTCAGGAGAGAGTGCTAACATGCTAACTACCACCCCAACACTCAGGGGAGAGTGCTAACATGCTAGCTACCACCCCAACACTCAGGAGAGAGTGCTAAACGTGCTAAGTTACTACCCCCAACATCAGGAGAGAGTGCTAACGTGCTAACTACCACCCCAACACTCGGGAGAGTGCTAACGTGCTAGCTACCACCCCAACACTCAGGAGAGAGTGCTAACGTGCTAGTTACTACCCCAACACTCAGGAGAGAGTGCTAACGTGCTAGCTACTACCCCAACACTCAGGAGAGAGTGCTAACGTGCTAGTTACTACCCCAACACTCAGGAGAGAGTGCTAACGTGCTAGTTACTACCCCAACACTCAGGAGAGAGTGCTAACGTGCTAGCTACTACCTCAACACTCAGGAGAGAGCGCTAACGTGCTAGCTACTACCCCAACACTCAGGAGAGAGCGCTAACGTGCTAGTTACTACCCCAACACTCAGGAGAGAGTGCTAACGTGCTAGTTACTACCCCAACACTCAGCAGAGAGTGCTAACATGCTAGCTACCACCCCAACACTCAGGGGAGAGTGCTAACATGCTAGCTACCACCCCAACACTCAGGAGAGAGTGCTAACATGCTAGTTACTACCCCAACACTCAGGAGAGAGTGCTAACATGCTAGCTACTACCCCAACACTCAGGAGAGAGTGCTAACATGCTAGCTACTACCCCAACACTCAGGAGAGAGTGCTAACATGCTAGCTACTACCACAACACTCAGGAGAGAGTGCTAACATGCTAGCTACTACCCCAACACTCAGGAGAGAGTGCTAACATGCTAGCTACACTACTCTACTAGTTATAGGGGCATGTGTTGCGGTTCCGTCGTCTGGAACCTGCTAAGTTCATTCCCAAGCTCAGGATCCTGGGGTTTATCTCCTCCCTTTGCAACTGGATCCTGGACTTCCAGACGGGCAGACCCCAGGTGGTGAGGATGGGCAGTATCACCTCCTCTGTACTGACCCTGAGCACCGGAGCTCCTCAGGTCTTCTCCTGTAGGCCCTGTACACCTATGACCTGTGTAGCCACACATGGCTCCTACACCATCCTTAAGTTCGCAGATGACACCACCATCCATAGTTTCTGACCAGTGTGCCTGCAGAGGCAGTGGTTGGAGTATTTCTGGAGTATATTGTTTGTATGTTTCTTTCCTCAGACGCAGAGCGCTACTGATTCTCAACCCATAGAACGGTAGTTTAACCATAGAAGATTCCACGTCATTCAGTTGTTGTTTTTTTAAATGTTTAAGTTTACCAGAACTGACATCCCTCGTGGAAACAGACAGGTATAGACAGATAGATGGTTGGGTGGAAAGAGACATGTAGCATAGAATGGCAAAGACAGAAAGACAAGAAAAGAGAGACAGGTTGACAGCCAGGTAGGGAGTACCTTGGTGAATGTGCAGCAGGTGTGTTTGTATCTCCATGGTGATAAGAGGTTCAGGCAACTCCTGCAGGAAGAGTCTCAGGAGACTGACTGCAGACGGCAGGTCGCCATCCTCCTCTAGCTCCACCCCTTCTCCACTGTCATAGCGCTGCCGCAGCCAATCAACTCGCTCCGTGTTGCTGTTGACTAGAAATAGACCCTCCAAGTCCAGGCGCCCTTGTAGGTGAGACAGACAATCAATATACACGTTATGCAACCAATCAATATATACCTGAACACCAATCAATATATACCTGCACACCAATCAATTAGTGTAAGGGTTTACCATGGTCCTCTATGTAGAGTAAGGGTTAGTGTAAGGGTTAGAGTAAGGGTTAGTGTAAGGGTTTACCATGGTCCTCTATGTAGAGTAAGGGTTAGTGTAAGGGTTAGTGTAAGGGTTTACCATGGTTCTCTATGTACTGTACGATGTGCTGGACCAGCAGAGGGACATCGTGTCCACACGGTGTGCGTGTCCGGGTCACCTCGTCCAGGGCAACGCCAAACACCCGTGTGGATGACATACCGCCCTTGTTGCCTGGCAACCAAGATACGCTCTTCCTCATGGTGTCCAGGTCCTCCTCCTCCTCCTCACCACCACAACCCTAGGGAGACGTCTGGAGACACAAAACGCACACACACACAGCATAATCGTACTACAAACCTAAATAACAGGAACCGACATAGAAGTAAACTAATATCCATATTTGCCTTGCAATAATAACCAGGTTAAAAACTGCAAGTTATGAATCATTACAATTGTGTTATTGTTCATAAGTTGTCATGGTACCATAGTATCTAGTACATATCGGTCCAATAAGTTTCAACCCTGCCCAAGTTCACATAATACATCCAAAGTCAAGTCAAAGTCAAAGTGTTTTATTTGTCACATGTGCATCACAACCCAGGGCCATTCTGAACAGTGAAACTCCTGTGACACGGCAGGCGACAGTACTTAGGAAGTAGGCAAAAATTAACGAGAAGAAACGTGTATATATATTGAAAAAGATATATATATACGTATATATATTTTGAGAATGGCACAGTATACACAATAAAGATAATGCAATATGCATAATAGAAATGAAAAAGTAAATGTAGAAAAAGAAAAAGTAAATGTTAGAATGGGGAATATAGCCTATGAATCCAGAAGTATTACATTTTAAGTATTATAAATGTACAAGTAAGTAAGTAAGTAGCAGAAATATGGCATATGGCATGTAAAAGCAGAAATATACATAAGATAAGAGAATCAGAAGCATGTGCATCCAGAGTATTTAAATATAGCATAGGGAATATGGCATATCAAAGTCAGTGTTTTATTGTGAAATGTTCTTAATAACACAGGCCGTGTCACACAGGGGAACTCGTGACATGCCAGGCGCCAGTAGGCAAAAGAGTAGTCAAAAAGTAGAAAAAATATACAGTATATATATATATATATATATTATATATATATATATATATATATAGCTCGACAATGTTATCAATAAATGTACATTTAAAGTGATCAATATGATTGGTGCTGCTGGTTGAAAAGCCTGATGGTCTGGGAGTTTTAGAGTCTGGTAGTCTGTGTCTGGATGCTCCGGTAACGTCTACCAGACAGCAGCAGTGTGAACAGTCCATGGCCTGGGTGTCTGTGGTCCTCAATGGTCTTCAGTGCTTTCCTAAGGCATCGTGTGGTAGACGCTTTGCACGGCAGGGCGATGGCAGCCGATGATGCTCTCCAGTGTCTTCACCTCCCCCTGGAGGGCCTTGTGATCAGCAGTGGAGCAGCTGCTGAACCAGGCAGTAACCAGGCAGTCACCAGGCAGTATCCAGGCAGTAACCAGGCAGTAACCAGGCAGTAACCAGGCAGTAACGCAGCCAGAGAGGATGCTCTCAATGGTGCACCTGTAATAGTGAGTGAGTTTTTCTGGCAGACATGCCATATGTATCATGCCATAGGTATCAGGAAGGGCGGAGCAGATGTGGGTGTCCTTGGTCAGTAACAAAGAAATGGCCTGCTAAAATATGAAAGTAGTCAAATTTCCAATTCACAATTGCATGGTAAAAAGTTTTCATATTTGTCACACCAATAAATTTGCCCATATAGATGTGGCTCAGGAGGTAGATCGGTTGCCTGGCAACCAGAAGGATACTGGTTCAATCGCCCTGTGTACCTTGTAACAGCAGTCCTATGCTCCTGGTGTGTGTGTACCTTGTAACAGCAGTCTATGCTCCTGGTGTGTGTACCTTGTAACAGCAGTCCTATGCTCCTGGTGTGTGTGTACCTTGTAACAGCAGTCCTATGCTCCTGGTGTGTGTGTGTACCTTATAACAGCAGTCTATGCTCCTGGTGTGTGTGTGTACCTTGTAACAGCAGTCTATGCTCCTGGTGTGTGTGTACCTTGTAACAGCAGTCTATGCTCCTGGTGTGTGTGTACCTTGTAACAGCAGTCTATGCTCCTGGTGTGTGTGTACCTTGTAACAGCAGTCTATGCTCCTGGTGTGTGTGTACCTTGTAACAGCAGTCCTATGCTCCTGGTGTGTGTGTACCTTGTAACAGCAGTCTATGCTCCTGGTGTGTGTGTACCTTGTAACAGCAGTCTATGCTCCTGGTGTGTGTGTACCTTGTAACAGCAGTCCTATGCTCCTGGTGTGTGTGTACGTTGTAACAGCAGTCTATGCTCCTGGTGTGTGTGTACCTTGTAACAGCAGTCCTATGCTCCTGGTGTGTGTGTACCTTGTAACAGTAGTCCTATGCTCCTGGGGGAGCAGGTCTATGGTTGCTTCAGGTTGTGGCAGAAGATGAGCCGGTAGTTCCTCATTGACAGACTGATAATCCTTCACCAGGACACTCTCAACTTGACACACAGACAGGTGAGACAGACAGGTGAGACAAGTTAGACACACATCCTGTATGCTGTATCGTATGCATTGTCATTCTTATAATGTATCCATGGTTATTAGTCTACATCTAACAAGATATTTAAATGAATATCTTGTGTGAATGAATATAGTCATGAAAAGACCAACTGATGGTGAATGACTGAGCTCTTCACCCCAGCGGAGTGGGGAGAAGTTTTGATATGACAAATTCTGATGAGCAAGTTGATCCATCCATCTCTTTGCAGCCTTTGAAATGTTTGTATGTGTCTATATGTGTCTGTTTTTTATGCTGCCCCTCTTTAAAAAGAGATTCTAAATCTCAATTAGTTTTTTACCTGGTTAAAGATTTAATACAAATAATAATAAGGTAAGCACTTTCTACACACATCTCTCCTTATAAGGTAAGCACTTCCTACACACATCTGTCCTTATAAGGTAAGATAAGATAAGATAAGATAAGATAAGATAAGATAAAACCTGGCACAAGAATAATATCATATAATGATGGTGATGCAGGCTTTATTTTGAACATGTTAGAACAATACAATAAAAAGAATACAGTAAAAGAAAATAACCTAACATGTCCAAAAAGGAGCAGGAAGAAGCATAAGCTTATTTAATCCTACCCCTTTTCCATCACTCAGTTTTTGTGTACCCGCATACCCATAAACATGCATATTTACAAAAGTACATATTAACAAACAAAATAAATAAGTACTATAAATAAACAAAATTGTCAAAGCCCTTCTTCCTCCATATAAGATCATATAATATCATATCATATAATATAAGATCATACAATATAAGATCATATAATATAATAGAATATAATATAATATAAATTATATAATATAATATAAGATCATATAATATAATAGAATATAAGATCATATAATATAATATAATATAATATCATATATCATAATGAAGTGTTTAGCCTGCTAGCCAGGTTAGCTCCATGACTTGAAGTCTTAACGTTGTGGAGCACAGACGATATGAGGGGTTTATACCATGACTATGCATCATCATAATAATAATAATAATAATAACAATAATAATAACAATATAATAGTGATAGTGTAACAGTGTAATCGTATAATATAAAGATGAACGTACCAGCAGGACGCTTCAGACGGCAGCAGATGAGCGAGCAGAGCAACCAGAGACCAGAGCACACAGCTGAGAACTAATAGTAGGACTTAATGCTGATATGTAATGTTGATATGTAATGTTGATATGTAATGCTGATATGTAATGTTGATATGTAATGCTGATATGTAATGTTATGTAATGTTTCTACTGAATCAGCAGCACTTCTTCCTGATGTTCGGCGGAGCTACGAACGGTTCCGTCTGCAGCTCGCTGGGACGACGACACGATGACGTCACCACGTCGTCGTGACGTCACCACGCCGCGCCGCCAAAACGTATAAAGGTGAACACTTTCTATATATATATATAGTATAGTATACAGCATATAATAATATATACTGCATGTATACAAGTAGATTTGTATACATGCAATTAATCTATTCATGTGAAATAGTGTCCTTGGGAGACATTTCATTCTTTATTTCCACTCACCACTTTTAATGTTTTTATAATTGGCCTCATTGTATCCTTCCTGGTATTTTGTTAATTAGCAACATACATGTGTAGCGAGATGATATATAAACAGTATACACACATATGTAGATACACATATATATGTAAGAGATTCAGGATTGGTCTAGATAAAGCAAAATGGCCGAATGAGTTGGTTACAGCAGTGCCACCTGGCGGTGCCGCGTGGAACTGGAGAGAAGCACCGGACCTTTTGTCCTGTCGGGACTCTTCAAGCCTGGAGGAACCGCATGCGTTGGTAGGGGCCAATATACCACTAGTTGGTACAAACCATTGGTCGGTAGGGGCCAATATACCACTAGTTGGTACAAACCATTGGTCGGTAGGGGCCAATATACCACTAGTTGGTACAAACCATTGGTCGGTAGGGGCCAATATACCACTAGTTGGTACAAACCATTGGTCGGTAGGGGCCAATATACCATTGGTTGGTAGGGGCCAATATACCATTAGTTGGTACAAACCATTGGTCGGTAGGAGCCAATATACCACTAGTTGGTACAAACCATTGGTTGGTAGGGGCCAATATACCACTAGTTGGTACAAACCAGTGGTTGGTAGGGGCCAATATACCGCTAGTTGGTACAATCCATTGCTTGGTAGGGGCCAATATACCACTAGTTGGTACAATCCATTGGTTGGTAGGGGCCAATATACCACTAGCTGGTACAATCCATTGGTTGTAGGGGCCAATATACCACTAGTTGAAACCTTTAAACAATGAGTTGGTAGAAGCCAGCCGTGTGTTCTGGCACTATTGGGCTCCTGATTCTGCAGCATTTAAGACACTGGATTATTATATAACAAACCAGAAAGAAGACTGTTAATTTTCGAAACATTAAAAACTTTAATAAAAGGCAATTATAATAAAACAATTGAATCGAAACAAAATTAACGTCTCTGCTAAATGCAAAGTATACAAAAAGTAAAAGCTTAGGTGGAAGGGGAAAAAATGACGACAGCTCAATTTACAACCAAAACGCATTGAACAAAACAAATGTAATAAACCCAGAAGACCAAAGAGACTAAAGACTAGGAGACTAAAGGCCCTGAGTTCACGATGCCACCGACCATGTGGTCACAAACATCTCTAAACTAACTGTCCAAAACAAACCATCCCATGTTATAAATTACAGGTTTTATCAATTCACGGTATGCAAAGTCCTCAATGTCTCCACATATGAAAGGATGGGCTCTGGGCCCTTGGGGGCCTGGGGGGTCCTCAGATATCAGCAACCAACCAGGGGCCGGTAACTAAAGCTGATCGATCCGCGCCTTGTGTGTAAATTCAGTTTATTGTGATCAATTTTCTCCACCGGACGTGACGTCGTTAACCTAATAGCCCGTGTAGCCGCCTCTGCCGTACGCGCCTCCGCCGCCGCCGCCGCCCGCCGCGCCGCGGGTGTAGGGCGCCGCGCTCCGGTTGGAGTAGCTGCCGCCCTTCATGGCTCCGTAGGCCGAGGACTGCTGCCCGTAATCCCCCCCGAAGTCGTTGTAGCCGTTCCCGTAGCCGCCGCCGCCTCCTCCGCCGCCCATCTGGCCGTAGCCGCCGCCGTAGCCGCCTTGGCCGTAGCCTCCGTTCCCGTAGCCGCCGCCACCGTAGCCGCCGTCGTTGTAGCCGCCGCCGTAGCCGCCGCCGCCTCCGCCGTAGCCGCCAAACCCTCCCCCTCTCCCGCCGCCGTAGCCGTTGTACATGCCTCTACCCCCGCCGCGGCCGCCGCGGCCTCCCCGGCCGCCGCCGGCCGCCTGCACCTCCTGCTTGGAGAGGGCCTTCTTCACCTCCACCTTGTGGCCGTTGATCGTGTGGTACTTGAGCAGCACCGCCTTGTCCGCAGAGTCGTTGTCGTCGAAGTAGACAAAGCCGAAGCCGCGCTTCTTGCCGGTCATCTTGTCTGAGATGATCTCGGCCTTCTCCACGGTGCCGAACTGGCCGAAGTACTCCAGCAGGTGGCTCTCCTCGGTCTCGTCCTTCAGGCCGCCCAGGAACACCTTCTTCACCTTGGCCAGGGCCTCGGGCCGGCCGGCGTCCTCCCGCGCCACGGCCCGCTTCACTTCCACGTTGTTGCCGTCCAGCATGTGCGGCCGGGCCGCCATGGCGGCGTCGGCCTCCTCGGCGGTGGAGTAGGTGACGAAGCCGAAGCAGCGGGAGCGCTGCAGCTGGTGGTTGATGACCACCACGCAGTCGGTGATGGCGCCGTACTGCTCGAAGTGCTGGCGGAGACCGTCCTCGGTGGTCTCCACGTTGAGGCCGCCGACGAAGAGCTTGCAGAGCTGCTGGGACGCCATGTTGGAAACAGACAGAATGACGCTGTGCGGAGCGCGGCGCTTCTTCTTCAGCCGAGACCCGCGGAACCCAGCCAATGGGTGCACTGGGTTGGGGCTACGTCGCGGGCGCTCATTGGTTCAATCAAACTGTTAGGCCCGCCCACACGAATGTCTCGAGACAAAATGGCTCCGAGACCGCACAAAGCATTGTATTATAAACGCTATTAAATATACTTTAATTTGTATTATAAACGCTATTAAATATACTTTAATTTGTATTATAAACGCGATTAAATATACTTTAATTTGTATTACAAACGCTATTAAATATACTTTAATTTGTATTATAAACGCTATTAAATATACTTTAATTTGTATTATGAACGCTATTAAATACTTTAGTTAGTATTATAAACGCTATTAAATATACTTTAATTTGTATTATAAACGCTATTAAATATTTTAATTTGTATTAAATATACTTTCAGCCTAACCTTTAATGGACACGATACCACGACGACCATCGGTTAGTCCAACTACTCGTCCACTGGTCACATGTCAAGGAAAACAACAATATATATACAATATATATACAATACATATATATACAATATATTCTGTGTTCTTTTGGTTTTTACACCAACATCTGTCGCCACAGCGTGGCCCAACTCACAGCAGCCTCAGTGGATATGTACTACTAACCACAGTACTTCTAGGTCTGTACTACTAACCACAGTACTTCTAGGTCTGTACTACTAACCACAGTACTTCTAGGTCTGTACTACTAACCACAGTACTTCTCGGTCTGTACTACTAACCACAGTACTTCTCGGTCTGTACTACTAACCACAGTACTACTAGGTCTGTACTGCTAACCACAGTACTTCTAGGTCTGTACTGCTAACCACAGTACTTCTAGGTCTGTACTACTAACCACAGTACTTTCTCGGTCTGTACTACTAACCACAGTACTTCTAGGTCTGTACTACTAACCACAGTACTTCTCGGTCTGTACTACTAACCACAGTACTACTAGGTCTGTACTACTAACCACAGTACTTCTCGGTCTGTACTACTAACCACAGTACTTCTCGGTCTGTACTACTAACCACAGTACTTCTAGGTCTGTACTACTAACCACAGTACTTCTAGATCTGTACTACTAACCACAGTACTTCTAGGTCTGTAGTACTAGCAGTACTACTAGCTCTTTACTTCTAACCACAGTATGTCTAGATCTACTACTAACCACAGTACTTCTAGATCTGTAATACTAACCACAGTACTTCTAGATCTGTACTACTAACCACATTACTTCTAGGGCTGTACTACTAACAGTACTACGAGCTCTTTACTTCTAACCACAGTACTTCTAGATCTGTACTACTAACCACAGTACTTCTCGATATATACTACTAACCACAGTACTTCTAGGTCTGTAGTACTAACAGTACTACGAGCTCTTTACTTCTAACCACAGTATGTCTAGATCTACTACTAACCACAGTACTTCTAGATCTGTACTACTAACTACAGTACTTCTAGGGCTGTACTAACCACAGTACTTCTCGATATATACTACTAACCACAGTACTTCTAGGTCTCTAGTACTAACAGTACTACTAGATCTTTACTTCTAACCACAGTACTTGTAGATCTTTACTAACCGGTATAAATCTTGATTGTGTAGCCATGTTATAGAGCCTTACTTCATTGGCAGTGCTAGGTTGACTTATAGCTCTCATGCCTCTCACCACATCATACCAGAGCACCTTAAACACTTTGCATTCATGCTATCGTTTTTATTCCATTATTTGAGCAACCTCTGGCACAGTACTTTCCTTCATATTGTTATGGTTCGATCTTCATACATTCTATAGCTGCACACCAGCTTCTGTATGTCACTCCAATAGAGACGCCCCACTGTCGAGCTAGAAGACCAATATACACCTTGAGCAACATACATCAAGTCTTCATTCAGCAGATACTGCTTTATGATGCAAAACATGACTACTGGTTCATTTACCTCCAAAACAGTTGCCTGGTAGGGCACACATAGAACCAATCTGTTGCAAAATGTTGACCATAAAGTATATAACGCAATTATTTACCTAGTGGTGAATGTTACCATTGACGGTCAACCAGAGGTTTTTCATTTATGGAGACTGCATAACAAGAACTACAACAAGATATAAAATATTTATTTTGTTCAGTTGAAACTTTACATACTGTGGGTATAAAAAAATACTGATGTTCAGGTTGAAGCGTTCCTGTAAAGAATGTTGCAGGGCCTCCTTCCTGTAAAGGAATCAGACTATTGTAAACACTTCTGTAAGCACAGCGGGCCAGACAGCCATTTAAATCCTACAGTCCATCTGTCATCAGGGACAACGTTGGACATGAGTGGCAACAGATTGCAGCCTTAACAGTAAATATAGGAACCCAAAAAAGACAGTAACCCAAATAAGGGTCACCAAAATAAGAAATACATTAAGCCACATTTTCAATTAACCTGAATGATAAACGACACCTAAACCCAGAAGACCTCAACGTCAGTCGGACAAAGACACCGTCCACATCAGAACACACAGAATTAGTCATCCCAGCTGCTGGTTATGATCACCTGGCTGGAAGAAGACCAATCTCAGCGTGGCAGACCTGCATCCACCTGGAGAAGACCGGTCCATACGTTACCATAACAACCTTGAGGATGGAGAGAGAACAGAATGAGACACGGGACAGTGAAGGGCTCAGTACAGACTCTCCTCAGTGTAGAGAAGAGCAATGACTCATTTAATCTAGGAAAGAACTCTTAAGACACAGTTGTGTGCCATCTGAGGAAATCCAAAAGGTACAGCAACACAGTGAGAACATAGTTACATACCTAGTTTGCTGGTGGTATCCTAAAGAGATATCAGTCCTACTGGTAAACAGGGTTCCTCATCAGCCTATAAACAAAGTGCTACGGCTAGCTTGGCTGGTTAGCCTACAGGGTAACGGTAAGAACACCTAAATATAAGAATAATCAAAGATAAATAACAGGCCTTAGATCGACATGGAAAATAAGTCAAACGAGGAATGAAACAGTAGTAGAAACAGAAGCCCCCCAGAGCCTCCATGCATGGTAGTAAGGTCACCCACCTGAGCTCTACAAGGTCCTAAGGTCTAAGATTTACCTGTGGAACAACTTCAGGAATCCTGGTTAAATAAAATAAACTAACTAAGTTTGCACAACTTTTTTATTTAAAATGTACATACATAGGCATACCAAAATGTTGGAACAATTATTGGTTTTGATCAAGACAGTAAAGTAAACAATATACATGACAAGAGAAAATAAACGGAGTGTATAATAATAATAATAATAGTAATAATAGTATAGATGGACCGGGTCCACACATGAACACTACTCAGCTTAAAACACATAAAGGCTTTCTAACAAACAGCCCTACGAGGATCAAATAAAAGTAGATCAGACTGTAGAACGACAACTACAAGTATAACGAGTACTGAGAAGGAGTATTGAACATATGCGAGTCCTACAAGTACACTGGGTCCTAGTAGTATTGTGTATTGACATAAGAATACCGCGTCCTAGAAGTATTGAGTCCTAGTTGAGTCCTAGTAGTACAGCGTCCTAGTAGTATCGGGTCCTAGTAGTACTGGGTCCTAGTAGTACTGTAGTAGTACTGGGTCCTAGTAGTACTGTATGGAGGCTTTCAGGGAAGAGGTCTTCCTACCTGTCAGATTCTGAGGTCTTCATTTTGATTTGGGGCTGAAGCCCTTGACTGAATGGGAGGGTGGACGCCTGGTAGAGGGTGGAGGCCGGGTGGCGGCTGAGCGGACAGTCTGGTGGAGGCCGGTGGAGGCCGGCTGCAGGACTCAATGCGAGGCTCCAGCCCTAATAACCTCCACCGTAGCCGCCTCTCTGGTAGCCGCCGCCGCCGCCGCCGCCGCCGCGGGCGTAGGGCGCCGCGCTCCGCTGGGCTCCGTAGCCCGGGGCCGAGCCCTTCATGGGCCCGTAGCCGGACGGCTGCTGACTGTAGCCGCTGCCGAAGTCGCTGTAGCCGTTCCCTCCGTAGCCGCACATCTGCTCACCGTAGCCGCCGCCGTAGCCCCCGTTATAGCCACCGCCGTAGCCGCCACCGTAGCTGCCGCCGTAGCCTCCACCGTAGCCGCCGCCGTAGCCTCCGTCGCCGGCCCCGTAGCCGCCGTAGCCCCCGCCGCCTCCTCCCCGGCCGAAGCCGTTCTGACCGCCCCGCATCCCCCGCATGCCCCCCCGGCCCCGCATCCTCCCGCCGCTCTTGTTGGCCGCGTCGATCTCCTGCTTGGTGAGGGCCTTCTTCACCTCCACCTTGTGGCCCAGGATCGTGTGGTACTTCACCACCACGGACTTGTCCGCCGAATCGTTGTCGGTGAAGTGGACGAAGCCGAAACCGCGCTTCTTGCCGCTGGGCTTCTCGGAGATCACCTCGGCCTTCTCAATCTCCCCGTAGCGGGAGAAGTACTCGGTGAGCGTCTCCTCCTCGATGTCGTCCTTCAGGCCGCCCACGAAGATCTTCTTCACCTTGGCGAGGGCCTCCGGATTGTTGGAGTCCTCCCGGGCCATGGCCCTCTTCAGCTCCGCCTGAGTCCCGTCGATCACATGCGGCCGGGCCGCCATGGCGGCGTCGGCCTCCTCGGCGGTGGAGTAGGTGACGAAGCCGAAGCAGCGGGAGCGCTGCAGCTGCTTGTTGACAACCACCACGCAGTCAGTCAGCACGCCGAACTGCTCGAAGTGCTTCCGCAGGCCGTCGTCGTCCGTGTCGACGTTCAGCCCGCCGACGAAGAGCTTGCACAGCTGGTCGGCCGCCATCTTAGAGCACAGAGCTGGTTAGAGGAGGTGAAGGAGGAGGAACGCGGAACACAGAAGACGACAGCGTCTGGATGGAGCAGGGTGGAGGCGGCCTCTTTATAAAGCAGCCGTGACGACACTGTGACGTCTCCAACACGTGGTCTCTGACTAATCAGCCACGTCATTACGTTTTACAAAAGGCTTTGTGTACTTTTAGATGCGCTTCTATATCACACACGTGGTCAACGGATCGTATTTATATCGCTAAAAGCGCTTTACAGTTGGCTAAATGCGCTTTACAATTGGCTAAAAGCGCTTTACAGTGGGCTGAAAGCGCTTTACAGTTGGCTGAAAGCGCTTTACAGTTGCTAAAAGCGCTTTACAGTTGGCTAAAAGCACTTTACAGTTGGCTAAAAGCGATTTACAGTTGCTAAAAGCGCTTTACAATTGCTAAAAGCGCTTTGTAGTTGGCTAAAAGCGCTTTACATATGCTAAAAGCGATTTACAGTTGCTAAAAGCGATTTACAGCTGGCTAAAAGCGATTTACAGCTGGCTAAAAGCGATTTACAATTGCTAAAAGCGCTTTACAATTGGCTAAAAGCGATTTACAGTTGCTAAAAGCGATTTACAGTTGCTAAAGCGATTACAATTTGGCTAAAGCGATTAACAGCTGGCTAAAAGCGATTTACAAGCTGGCTAAAAGTGCTTTACAGTTGGCTAAAAGCGCTTTACAATTGGCTAAAAGCGATTTACAGCTGGCTAAAAGCGATTTACAGTTGGCTAAAAGTGCTTTACAGTTGCTAAAAGCGCTTTACAGTTGGCTAAAAGCGCTTTACAATTGGCTAAAAGCGATTTACAGCTGGCTAAAAGCGCTTTACAGTTGGCTAAAAGCGCTTTACAATTGGCTAAAAGCGATTTACAGCTGGCTAAAAGCGATTTACAGTTGGCTAAAAGTGCTTTACAGTTGCTAAAAGCGCTTTACAGTTGGCTAAAAGCGCTTTACATATGCTAAAAGCGATTTACAGTTGGCTAAAAGCGATTTACAGTTGCTAAAAGCGATTTACAGTTGGCTAAAAGCGATTTACAGAGCGATTTACAGTTGGCTAAAAGCGATTTACAGAGCGATTTACAGTTGGCTAAAAGCGATTTACAGTTGCTAAAAGCGATTTACAGTTGGCTAAAAGCGATTTACAGTTGGCTAAAAGTGCTTTACAGTTGCTAAAAGCGCTTTACAGTTGGCTAAAAGCGATTTACAGTTGGCTAAAAGCGATTTACAGTTGCTAAAAGCGATTTACAGTTGGTTAAAAGCGATTTACAGTTGGCTAAAAGTGCTTTACAGTTGCTAAAAGCGCTTTACAGTTGGCTAAAAGCGCTTACAATTGGCTAAAAAGCGATTTACAGTTGGCTAAAAGCGATTTACAGTTGGCTAAAAAGCGAATTACAGTAGGCTAAAAGCGCTTTACAGTTGCTAAAGCACTTTACAGTTGGCTGAAAGCGATTTACAGTTGCTAAAAGCGCTTTACAATTCCTAAAAGCGCTTTGTAGTTGGCTAAAAGCGCTTTACATATGCTAAAAGCGATTTACAGTTGCTAAAAGCGATTTACAGTTGGCTAAAAGCGCTTTGCAGTTGGCTAAAAGCGATTTACAATTGCTAAAAGCGCTTTACAATTGGCTAAAAGCGCTTTGCAGTTGGCTAAAAGCGATTTACAATTGCTAAAAGCGCTTTACCAATTGGCTAAAAGCGATTTAAACAGTTGGCTAAAGCGATTTACAGTTGCTAAAAGCGATTTACATTTGGCTAAAAGCGCTTTACAGTTGGCTAAAAGCGCTTTACATATGCTAAAAGCGATTTACAGTTGGCTAAAAGCGATTTACAGTTGGCTAAAAGCGATTTACAGTTGGCTAAAAGTGCTTTACAGTTGCTAAAAGCGCTTTACAGTTGGCTAAAAGCGATTTACAGTTGGCTAAAAGCGATTTACAGTTGCTAAAAGCGATTTACAGTTGCTAAAAGCGCTTTACATATGCTAAAAGCGATTTACAGTTGGCTAAAAGCGATTTACAGTTGGCTAAAAGCGATTTACAGTTGCTAAAAGCGATTTACAGTTGGCTAAAAGCGATTTACAGTTGGCTAAAAGTGCTTTACAGTTGCTAAAAGCGCTTTACAGTTGGCTAAAAGCGATTTACAGTTGGCTAAAAGCGATTTACAGTTCTAAAAGCGATTTACAGTTGGCTAAAAGCGATTTACAGTTGGCTAAAAGTGCTTTACAGTTGCTAAAAGCGCTTTACAGTTGGCTAAAAGCGCTTTACAATTGGCTAAAAGCGATTTACAGTTGGCTAAAAGCGATTTAACAGTTGGCTAAAAAGCGATTTACAGTTGGCTAAAAGCGCTTTACAGTTGCTAAAAGCACTTTAACAGTTGGCTAAAAGCGATTTACAGTTGCTAAAAGCGCTTTACAATTGCTAAAAGCGCTTTGTAGTTGGCTAAAAGCGCTTTACATATGCTAAAAGCGATTTACAGTTGCTAAAAGCGATTTACAGCTGGCTAAAAGCGATTTACAGTTGGCTAAAAGCGCTTTGCAGTTGGCTAAAAGCGATTTACAATTGCTAAAAGCGCTTTACAATTGGCTAAAAGCGCTTTGCAGTTGGGCTAAAAGCGATTTACAATTGCTAAAAAGCGCTTTTACAATTGGCTAAAAGCGATTTACAGTTGGCTAAAAGCGATTTACAGTTGCTAAAAGCGATTTACATTTGGCTAAAAGCGATTTACAGTTGGCTAAAAGCGATTTACAGTTGCTAAAAGCGATTTACAGCTGGCTAAACGATTTACAGCTGCTAAAAGCGATTTACAGCTGGCTAAAAGTGCTTTACAGTTGCTAAAAGCGGCTTTACAGTTGGCTAAAAGCGCTTTTACAATTGGCTAAAAGCGATTTAACAAGCTGGCTAAAAGCGATTTACAGCTGGCTAAAAAGTGCTTTACAGTTGCTAAAAGCGCTTTACAGTTGGCTAAAAGCGCTTTACATATGCTAAAAGCGATTTACAGTTGGCTAAAAGCGATTTACAGTTGCTAAAAGCGATTTACAGTTGGCTAAAAGCGATTTACAGAGCGATTTACAGTTGGCTAAAAGCGATTTACAGTTGCTAAAAGCGATTTACAGTTGGCTAAAAGCGATTTACAGTTGGCTAAAAGTGCTTTACAGTTGCTAAAAGCGCTTTACAGTTGGCCTAAAAAGCGATTTCAGTTGGCTAAAAGCGATTTACAGTTGCTAAAAGCGATTTACAGTTGGCTAAAGCGATTTACAGTTGGCTAAAAGTGCTTTACAGTTGCTAAAAGCGCTTTACAGTTGGCTAAAAGCGCTTTACAATTGGCTAAAAGCGATTTACAGTTGGCTAAAAGCGATTTACCAGTTGCTAAAAGCGATTTACAGTTGGCTAAAAGCGCTTTACAGTTGCTAAAAGCACTTTACAGTTGGCTAAAAGCGATTTACAGTTGCTAAAAGCGGCTTGTAGTTGGCTAAAGCGCTTTACATATGCTAAAAGCGATTTACAGTTGCTAAAAGCGATTACAGCTGGCTTAAAAGCGATTTACAGTTGGCTAAAAGCCGCTTTGCAGTTTGGCTAAAAAGCGATTTACAATTGCTAAAAGCGCTTTACAATTGGCTAAAAGCGCTTTGCAGTTGGCTAAAAGCGATTTACAATTGCTAAAAGCGCTTTACAATTGGCTAAAAGCGATTTACATATGCTAAAGCGATTTACAGTTGCTAAAAGCGATTTACAGCTGGCTAAAAGCGATTTACAGTGGCTAAAAGCGCTTTACATATGCAAAAGCGATTTACAGTTGGCTAAAAGCGCTTTACATATGGCTAAAAGCGATTTACAGTTGGCTAAAAGCGCTTTACATATGCTAAAAGCGATTTACAGTTGCTAAAAGCGATTTACAGCTGGCTAAAAGCGATTTACAGTTGGCTAAAAGCGCTTTGCAGTTGGCTAAAAGCGATTTACAATTGCTAAAAGCGCTTTACAATTGGCTAAAAGCGCTTTGCAGTTGGCTAAAAGCGATTTACAATTGCCTAAAAGCGCTTTACAATTGGCTAAAAGCGATTTACAGTTGGCTAAAAGCGATTTACAGTTCGCTAAAAGCGATTTACATTTGGCTAAAAGCGATTTACAGCTGGCTAAAAGCGATTTACAGCTGGCTAAAAGTGCTTTACAGTTGCTAAAAGCGCTTTACAGTTGGCTAAAAGCGCTTTACAATTGGCTAAAAGCGATTTACAGCTGGCTAAAAGCGATTTACAGCTGGCTAAAAGTGCTTTACAGTTGCTAAAAGCGCTTTACAGTTGGCTAAAAGCGCTTTACATATGCTAAAAGCGATTTACAGTTGGCTAAAAGCGATTTACAGTTGGCTAAAAGCGATTTACAGTTGCTAAAAGCGATTTACAGTTGGCTAAAAGCGATTTACAGTTGCTAAAAGCGATTTACATTTGGCTAAAAGCGATTTACAGTTGGCTAAAAGCGATTTACAGTTGCTAAAAGCGATTTACAGTTGGCTAAAAGCGATTTACAGTTGGCTAAAAGTGCTTTACAGTTGCTAAAAGCGCTTTACAGTTGGCTAAAAGCGATTTACAGTTGGCTAAAAGCGATTTACAGTTGCTAAAAGCGATTTACAGTTGGCTAAAAGCGATTTACAGTTGGCTAAAAGTGCTTTACAGTTGCTAAAAGCGCTTTACAGTTGGCTAAAAGCGCTTTACAATTGGCTAAAAGCGATTTACAGTTGGCTAAAAGCGATTTACAGTTGGCTAAAAGCGATTTACAGTTGGCTAAAAGCGCTTTACAGTTGCTAAAAGCACTTTACAGTTGGCTAAAAGCGATTTACAGTTGGCTAAAAGCGCTTTACAATTGCTAAAAGCGCTTTGTAGTTGGCTAAAAGCGCTTTACATATGCTAAAAGCGATTTACAGTTGCTAAAAGCGATTTACAGCTGGCTAAAAGCGATTTACAGTTGGCTAAAAGCGCTTTGCAGTTGGCTAAAAGCGATTTACAATTGCTAAAAGCGCTTTACAATTGGCTAAAAGCGCTTTGCAGTTGGCTAAAAGCGATTTACAATTGCTAAAAGCGCTTTACAATTGGCTAAAAGCGATTTACAGTTGGCTAAAAGCGATTTACAGTTGCTAAAAGCGATTTACATTTGGCTAAAAGCGATTTACAGTTGGCTAAAAGCGATTTACAGTTGCTAAAAGCGATTTACAGCTGGCTAAAAGCGATTTACAGCTGGCTAAAAGTGCTTTACAGTTGCTAAAAGCGCTTTACAGTTGGCTAAAAGCGCTTTACAATTGGCTAAAAGCGATTTACAGCTGGCTAAAAGCGATTTACAGCTGGCTAAAAGTGCTTTACAGTTGCTAAAAGCGCTTTACAGTTGGCTAAAAGCGATTTACAGTTGGCTAAAAGCGATTTACAGTTGGCTAAAAGCGATTTACAGTTGCTAAAAGCGATTTACAGTTGGCTAAAAGTGATTTACAGTTGGCTAAAAGTGCTTTACAGTTGCTAAAAGCGCTTTACAGTTGGCTAAAAGCGCTTTACAATTGGCTAAAAGCGATTTACAGCTGGCTAAAAGCGATTTACAGTTGCTAAAAGTGCTTTACAGTTGGCTAAAAGCGCTTTCGTTTGTTACGTGTGGTGGTACATATAGTACATATAGTACCATGTCCACAGCTTGCTGTTAGCCCCCAAACTGTATTTACATGCCGCTAGCTGGGTGGGCCTGGTAGGCCTTGGTTTGCAATGAGTTTGGTTCTATATAATTATGAGATATGTTATATATATATATATATATATATATATAACCCTAACCCTTTAGATATTGAACACATACTATTTTTGACTTTTTCAAAATATAAATAGATCTACAGTATAAACACAATTCATTTTTATTGTAATGTTTGTCATTGAAAAAAAGGAACTTTTAAGACATTTACTGAGTGACACTGTCCAGCGGATTCAAAGGTCTCCAAAAGGAATCCACTGGGTAGAGACGGGATAGGAAGAGCAGGCGGCGAGTTGAGGATGCGTGGTTATTGTAGAAGTGACCATGTTGACATACAAACCTGCTCCCATAAACAAGAGAAGCAGGGCAACACAGCTCAGTTTGTCCTTATAACCCTCAATCTGTACACAGTAGCTTTGATATTTACACTTCTCAAAAGGAAAACTCTGCTTCAGTCAAAATGACTTCTGGGTGACCTCCATTTCGACATCACTAGCCACAAAATGGCGACACTCCAAACAATGCTAACATTTGGTAGGATGAGAGGCCACCACATGACCAACCATTGTGAGGCTTCATGCCAGCCACACGTCAAACAGGAGGGGAACAGCTAGCAATGGCGTGTGGTCAGGACGAGAGCAGCAGAGATCACATGATGTACACCTTCTCAGCCTGAGAGAAACTGAACACTTCTTTGGTTCGGGGGCAGATTACTTTGTCATCCTGGCGGATGGACAGCAGTGACTGAAGGAAAAAGAATCACAAAAGTATTGATCAGTGATTTATACAACATACAGAATACTAATTCAGAAGCATTGACCATTTATTCAGAATACTCATTCAAAACACACATTCAAAACACACAAATGACGGTTCCCTTCCAATTAAAAAATGTGCATTTGACAAAGACAAGTCTGCGTGTAGTTCCACAATGTTCCATTTCGACGAGAAAAAAAAAGTGCCACAAAGCCACATGAAGTGGCTTCTCTGGGGCTCCTCAGGCAGATAGTGGTGTCGCAAAGTCTGGTTCATTGCTAAAGACATGACACAAAGAGCAGATGATACATCATGCTAGCGTTCCATGCGAGCGTGTGTTGGTGGCCGACTTAACCTGTGGTGCACTGATTAGCCAGCGCCCCGCCCCCCAGACTCCAGGTGAGGCCAATAAGCCACCAAACACACACACACACACCATACATAAAGGACAACTAGAACATGCAGTGAGTACTGTCGTGTAACATGAGTAAAAGCAACATGTAGTTGAAGACTTCTAGAAAGGCTGGATTGCTGAACTTAAGTGAAAATATTTCAACAGATTTCAAAAGTCTGAATGGCATAAAAATATATAAACCATTTTAACATGTGGTGTATATTGTTACATGTGGTACATGTACATGGTGTATATTGTTACATGTGGTACATGTACTGTACATGGTGTATATTGTTACATGTGGTAAATGTACATGGTGTATATTGTTACATGTGGTACATGTACATGGTGTATATTGTTACATGTGGCACATGTACATGGTGTATATTGGCCCTGTACATGGTTGGACATGTGGTACATTGGTGTAATATTGTTACATGTGGCACATGTACATGGTGTATATTGTTACATGTGGTCCATGTACATGGTGTATATTGTTACATGTGGTAATGTACATGGTGTATATTGTTACATGTGGTACATGTACATGGTGTATATTGTTTACATGTGGTAATGTACATGGTGTATATTGTTACATGTGGTACATGTACATGGTGTATATTGTTACATGTGGTACATGTACATGGTGTATATTGTTACATGTGGTAAATGGTACATGGTGTATATTGTTACATGTGGCACATGTACATGGTGTATATTGTTACATGTGGTAAATGTACATGGTGTATATTGTTACATGTGGCACATGTACATGGTGTATATTGTTACATGTGGTAAATGTAGCATGGTGTATATTGTTACATGTGGCACATGTACATGGTGTATATTGTTACATGTGGCACATGTACTGTACATGGTGTATATTGTTACATGTGGCACATGTACTGTACATGGTGTATATTGTTACATGTGGTCCATGTACTGTACATGGTGTATATTGTTACATGTGGGTCCATGTACTGTACATGGTGTATATTGTTACATGTGGTCCATGTACTGTACATGGTGTATATTGTTACATGTGGTCCATGTACTGTACATGGTGTATATTGTTACATGTGGTAAATGTACATGGTGTATATTGTTACATGTGGTACATGTACATGGTGTATATTGTTACATGTGGTAAATGTACATGGTGTATATTGTTACATGTGGCACATGTACATGGTGTATATTGTTACATGTGGCACATGTACTGTACATGGTGTATATTGTTACATGTGGTCCATGTACTGTACATGGTGTATATTGTTACATGTGGTCCATGTACTGTACATGGTGTATATTGTTACATGTGGTCCATGTACTGTACATGGTGTATATTGTTACATGTGGTCCATGTACTGTACATGGTGTATATTGTTACATGTGGTAAATGTACATGGTGTATATTGTTACATGTGGTACATGTTTTATTTGTACATGGGTGTAGTATTGTTAGCATGTGGTACATACTGTACATGGTGTATATTGTTACATGTGGTACATGTACATGTGTATATTTTACATGTGGTACATGTACTGTACATGGTGTATATTGTTACATGTGGTAAATGTACATGGTGGGTACGTGTAACTCACGTTGTATCCGTACACGTATCCGTTGGGCAGCATCATGGGAGGGTTGTTCTCGTTCATCACCTCACCAGAGATCTTACACACCAGCCTGGAGTTGGCACAGTGGGCCATGGGGAGGGGCTGGGCTAGCTTGTTCAGACACTTGCTGCACACGGGACAGTCTGGGTTCTTGCTAAAAGCGATTTACAGTTGGCTAAAAGCGATTTACAGTTGGCTAAAAGTGCTTTACAGTTGCTAAAAGCGCTTTACAGTTGGCTAAAAGCGATTTACAGTTGGCTAAAAGCGATTTACAGTTGCTAAAAGCGATTTACAGTTGGCTAAAAGCGATTTACAGTTGGCTAAAAGCGCTTTACAGTTGCTAAAAGCGACTTTACAGTTGGCTAAAAGCGATTTACAGTTGCTAAAAGCGCTTTACAATTGCTAAAAGCGCTTTGTAGTTGGCTAAAAGCGCTTTACATATGCTAAAAGCGATTTACAGTTGCTAAAAGCGATTTACAGTTGGCTAAAAGCGATTTACAGTTGGCTAAAAGCGCTTTGCAGTTGGCTAAAAGCGATTTACAATTGCTAAAAGCGCTTTACAATTGGCTAAAAGCGATTTACAGTTGGCTAAAAGCGATTTACAGTTGCTAAAAGCGATTTACAGTTGGCTAAAAGCGATTTACAGTTGGCTAAAAGCGATTTACAGTTGGCTAAAAGCGATTTACAGTTGCTAAAAGCGATTTACAGTTGGCTAAAAGCGATTTACAGTTGCTAAAAGCGATTTACAGTTGGCTAAAAGCGCTTTACAATTGGCTAAAAGCGATTTACAGTTGGCTAAAAGCGATTTACAGTTGCTAAAAGCGATTTACATTTGGCTAAAAGCGATTTACAGCTGGCTAAAAGCGATTTACAGCTGGCTAAAAGTGCTTTACAGTTGCTAAAAGCGCTTTACAGTTGGCTAAAAGCGCTTTACATATGCTAAAAGCGATTTACAGTTGGCGCGCCCCGCGTCCCACGTCCCACAACCGCGGCGTACCTTCCATGTCCACCGCTTCTCCGTCCTCGTCCTCGTCCTCGTCATCGCCGCCTCCGTTGCCGTGGCCGCCGGTCTTGACGTTCATGTTCATGTTGTCCTGCAGAAAGGAGACTTTTACTGGTCCCCCCCGGACACGACGTTATGACAACACACACGGACCAGGGCTTCATTTTTTTTTAAATTAATTTATTAACTTGATCTAGAGCAGTGGTTCCCAACCTGGAGTGGGAAGATCACAGGGGGGTCGCGAGGCCTTGGACGATTTGAGGCATATGTTTAGTAATAGTCAAATATTGGTTCAAAAGTTCACGAGTTAATGCAAATACAAACTAACAAAATCCATCACTATATATTCTGATGTATTGTGTATGTAAGATGGTCTAAAAGTGAACCACTAGGTGGCAGACTTTATTTTCTTTTGGGCATTTGAAAGCTTTGCCTTCTGGCTCTGCGCAGCCACCGTAGAAATTAAGTTCCCTCTTGTGTGTGTTAAGGTGAGCAGTGAAAAGCACGAGTTGCACAATCCATTAAATATCTCCACTAAAATAAGCCGTCCACCTAATATGTTCTAATGTTCAGTAATACTAAGATGTTTGTGTGTATAATGAGGCGGTTTAACCAGTTTGAGTTTATTTTGTAATTAAATCCTGTGAGGTTGTCAGAGTTGGTCCCCATGTGTTAGGCTACTTTTAGCCATAGTGTCATAGCCAAAGTGTTTTTATTGTGCTTATAGAGATACCTGCAGACAGGGACCAACAGCCAAGGGTTACATATGGTGCCGTGACCCGGATTGTGTCTTGTAAGACTTTGGAGTCGCTTACCGGCAGGCCCTACCCACACGGCGTTTCAACTGGAACACGCCAATTGGACTGTGCTTCTGTGACTTTGAACATTGGTACTGTGGCCGCACTCCAAGGGACTTTGTACCTCTGAGACACGTCCATCCCCATCAACAAATTATCCTTTAAGTCGTCCTGTTTTTGTTCTGTTACAGTGTTTTTTTTCATTTGCCGTAACCGAGATCTCCATGGTGTAACGAGAACCTCAGTTTGAATGCTTGATTGTTGGGTTGGACTGCTAACAGTGAGATTTGTTGTGACCCTAATAGAAATGTGTGTTGCCTTCCGGCATATAGGAATTTATTTCACCTTGTCTCGTGTGTTCATTGAGATCTGTGTATCGTAAAAAAAAAAAAGAATAAATAATGCTGAACGAGTATACAGGTCGGACGAGCACACGCCCCGCCCCCTCGGTCGCCGTCCCCGCCCTCACCCCCCCCCCCCGCCCCCTCCACCACCACACCACCCTCCTCCACCTCCACCACCACCACCAACTCCACCACCACCACCACCCCTCCACCCCACCACCACCACCTCCACCACCCCACCACCACCTCCTCCACCACCTCCCACCTCCTCCTCCACCACCTCCAACACCACCTCCACCACCACCTCCACCACCACCACCCACCTCCACCACCACCACCCCTCCCCCACCTCCACCTCACTCCCCTCCTCTCCCCACCTCCACCCCCACCTCACCCCACCCCCCCCCCTCCCCCCACCCCCCACCCCCCCCCACCCCCCCCCCCCCCCCCCCCCCCCCCCCCCCCCCCCCCCCCCCCCCCCCCCTCCCCCTCCCCTCCCCTCCCCCCCCCACCACCCCCCTCCCCCACCCCACCCCGAATTGGCTAAAAGCGATTTACAGTTGGCTAAAAGCGATTTACAGTTGGCTAAAAGCGATTTACAGTTGCTAAAAGCGATTTACAGCTAAAAGCGATTTACAGTTGGCTAAAAGCGATTTACAGTTGCTAAAAGCGATTTACAGTTGGCTAAAAGCGATTTACAGTTGGCTAAAAGTGCTTTACAGTTGCTAAAAGCGCTTTACAGTTGGCTAAAAGCGATTTACAGTTGGCTAAAAGCGATTTACAGTTGCTAAAAGCGATTTACAGTTGGCTAAAAGCGATTTACAGTTGGCTAAAAGCGATTTACAGTTGGCTAAAAGCGATTTACAGTTGGCTAAAAGCGATTTACAGTTGGCTAAAAGCGATTTACAGTTGGCTAAAAGCGATTTACAGTTGGCTAAAAGCGATTTACAGTTGGCTAAAAGCGCTTTACAGTTGCTAAAAGCACTTTACAGTTGGCTAAAAGCGATTTACAGTTGCTAAAAGCGCTTTACAATTGCTAAAAGCGCTTTGTAGTTGGCTAAAAGCGATTTACATTGCTAAAAGCGATTTACAGTTGGCTAAAAGCGATTTACAGTTGGCTAAAAGCGATTTACAGTTGGCTAAAAGCGCTTTACAGTTGGCTAAAAGCGATTTACAATTGCTAAAAGCGCTTTACAATTGGCTAAAAGCGCTTTGCAGTTGGCTAAAAGCGATTTACAATTGCTAAAAGCGCTTTACAATTGGCTAAAAGCGATTTACAGTTGGCTAAAAGCGATTTACAGTTGCTAAAAGCGATTTACATTTGGCTAAAAGCGATTTACAGCTGGCTAAAAGCGATTTACAGCTGGCTAAAAGTGCTTTACAGTTGCTAAAAGCGCTTTACAGTTGGCTAAAAGCGCTTTACAATTGGCTAAAAGCGATTTACAGTTGGCTAAAAGCGATTTACAGTTGGCTAAAAGCGCTTTACAGTTGCTAAAAGCGATTTACAGTTGGCTAAAAGCGATTTACAGTTGGCTAAAAGCGATTTACAGTTGCTAAAAGCGATTTACAGTTGGCTAAAAGCGATTTACAGTTGGCTAAAAGCGATTTACAGTTGGCTAAAAGCGATTTACAGTTGGCTAAAAGCGATTTACAGTTGGCTAAAAGCGATTTACAGTTGCTAAAAGCGATTTACAGTTGGCTAAAAGCGATTTACAGTTGGCTAAAAGCGATTTACAGTTGCTAAAAGCGATTTACAGTTGGCTAAAAGCGATTTACAGTTGCTAAAAGCGATTTACAGTTGGCTAAAAGCGATTTACAGTTGCTAAAAGCGATTTACAGTTGGCTAAAAGCGATTTACAGTTGGCTAAAAGCGATTTACAGTTGGCTAAAAGCGATTTACAGTTGGCTAAAAGCGATTTACAGTTGCTAAAAGCGATTTACAGTTGGCTAAAAGCGATTTACAGTTGGCTAAAAGCGATTTACAGTTGCTAAAAGCGATTTACAGTTGGCTAAAAGCGATTTACAGTTGGCTAAAAGCGATTTACAGTTGCTAAAAGCGATTTACAGTTGGCTAAAAGCGATTTACAGTTGGCTAAAAGTGCTTTACAGTTGCTAAAAGCGCTTTACAGTTGGCTAAAAGCGATTTACAGTTGGCTAAAAGCGATTTACAGTTGCTAAAAGCGATTTACAGTTGGCTAAAAGCGATTTACAGTTGGCTAAAAGCGATTTACAGTTGCTAAAAGCGCTTTACAGTTGGCTAAAAGCGCTTTACAGTTGGCTAAAAGCGATTTACAGTTGGCTAAAAGCGATTTACAGTTGGCTAAAAGCGCTTTACAGTTGCTAAAAGCACTTTACAGTTGGCTAAAAGCGATTTACAGTTGCTAAAAGCGCTTTACAATTGCTAAAAGCGCTTTGTAGTTGGCTAAAAGCGCTTTACATATGCTAAAAGCGATTTACAGTTGCTAAAAGCGATTTACAGCTGGCTAAAAGCGATTTACAGTTGGCTAAAAGCGCTTTACAGTTGGCTAAAAGCGATTTACAATTGCTAAAAGCGCTTTACAATTGGCTAAAAGCGCTTTGCAGTTGGCTAAAAGCGATTTACAATTGCTAAAAGCGCTTTACAATTGGCTAAAAGCGATTTACAGTTGGCTAAAAGCGATTTACAGTTGCTAAAAGCGATTTACATTTGGCTAAAAGCGATTTACAGTTGGCTAAAAGCGATTTACAGTTGCTAAAAGCGATTTACAGCTGGCTAAAAGCGATTTACAGCTGGCTAAAAGTGCTTTACAGTTGCTAAAAGCGCTTTACAGTTGGCTAAAAGCGCTTTACAATTGGCTAAAAGCGATTTACAGCTGGCTAAAAGCGATTTACAGTTGGCTAAAAGTGCTTTACAGTTGCTAAAAGCGCTTTACAGTTGGCTAAAAGCGATTTACAGTTGCTAAAAGCGATTTACAGTTGGCTAAAAGCGATTTACAGTTGCTAAAAGCGATTTACAGTTGGCTAAAAGCGATTTACAGTTGGCTAAAAGTGCTTTACAGTTGCTAAAAGCGCTTTACAGTTGGCTAAAAGCGCTTTACAATTGGCTAAAAGCGATTTACAGCTGGCTAAAAGCGATTTACAGTTGGCTAAAAGTGCTTTACAGTTGCTAAAAGCGCTTTACAGTTGGCTAAAAGCGCTTTACATTGCTAAAAGCGATTTACAGTTGGCTAAAAGCGATTTACAGTTGGCTAAAAGCGATTTACAGTTGGCTAAAAGCGATTTACAGTTGCTAAAAGCGATTTACAGTTGGCTAAAAGCGATTTACAGTTGGCTAAAAGCGCTTTACAGTTGCTAAAAGCGATTTACAGTTGGCTAAAAGCGATTTACAGTTGCTAAAAGCGATTTACAGTTGGCTAAAAGCGATTTACAGCTGGCTAAAAGTGCTTTACAGTTGCTAAAAGCGCTTTACAGTTGGCTAAAAGCGCTTTACATATGCTAAAAGCGATTTACAGTTGGCTAAAAGCGATTTACAGTTGCTAAAAGCGCTTTACAGTTGGCTAAAAGCGCTTTACAGTTGGCTAAAAGCGCTTTACAGTTGCTAAAAGCGATTTACAGTTGGCTAAAAGCGATTTACAGTTGCTAAAAGTGCTTTACAGTTGGCTAAAAGCGCTTTACATATGCTAAAAGCGATTTACAGTTGCTAAAAGCGCTTTACAGTTGGCTAAAAGCGATTTACAGTTGCTAAAAGCGATTTACAGTTGGCTAAAAGTGCTTTACAGTTGGCTAAAAGCGCTTTACAGTTGGCTAAAAGCGATTTACAGTTGGCTAAAAGCGATTTACAGTTGGCTAAAAGCGCTTTACAGTTGCTAAAAGCACTTTACAGTTGGCTAAAAGCGATTTACAGTTGGCTAAAAGCGATTTACAGTTGGCTAAAAGCGATTTACAGTTGCTAAAAGTGCTTTACAGTTGGCTAAAAGCGCTTTCGTTTGTTACGTGTGGTGGTACATATAGTACATATAGTACCATGTCCACAGCTTGCTGTTAGCCCCCAAACTGTATTTACATGCCGCTAGCTGGGTGGGCCTGGTAGGCCTTGGTTTGCAATGAGTTTGGTTCTATATAATTATGAGATATGTTATATATATATATATATATATATATATATAACCCTAACCCTTTAGATATTGAACACATACTATTTTTGACTTTTTCAAAATATAAATAGATCTACAGTATAAACACAATTCATTTTTATTGTAATGTTTGTCATTGAAAAAAAAGGAACTTTTAAGACATTTACTGAGTGACACTGTCCAGCGGATTCAAAGGTCTCCAAAAGGAATCCACTGGGTAGAGACGGGATAGGAAGAGCAGGCGGCGAGTTGAGGATGCGTGGTTATTGTAGAAGTGACCATGTTGACATACAAACCTGCTCCCATAAACAAGAGAAGCAGGGCAACACAGCTCAGTTTGTCCTTATAACCCTCAATCTGTACACAGTAGCTTTGATATTTACACTTCTCAAAAGGAAAACTCTGCTTCAGTCAAAATGACTTCTGGGTGACCTCCATTTCGACATCACTAGCCACAAAATGGCGACACTCCAAACAATGCTAACATTTGGTAGGATGAGAGGCCACCACATGACCAACCATTGTGAGGCTTCATGCCAGCCACACGTCAAACAGGAGGGGAACAGCTAGCAATGGCGTGTGGTCAGGACGAGAGCAGCAGAGATCACATGATGTACACCTTCTCAGCCTGAGAGAAACTGAACACTTCTTTGGTTCGGGGGCAGATTACTTTGTCATCCTGGCGGATGGACAGCAGTGACTGAAGGAAAAAGAATCACAAAAGTATTGATCAGTGATTTATACAACATACAGAATACTAATTCAGAAGCATTGACCATTTATTCAGAATACTCATTCAAAACACACATTCAAAACACACAAATGACGGTTCCCTTCCAATTAAAAAATGTGCATTTGACAAAGACAAGTCTGCGTGTAGTTCCACAATGTTCCATTTCGACGAGAAAAAAAAAGTGCCACAAAGCCACATGAAGTGGCTTCTCTGGGGCTCCTCAGGCAGATAGTGGTGTCGCAAAGTCTGGTTCATTGCTAAAGACATGACACAAAGAGCAGATGATACATCATGCTAGCGTTCCATGCGAGCGTGTGTTGGTGGCCGACTTAACCTGTGGTGCACTGATTAGCCAGCGCCCCGCCCCCCAGACTCCAGGTGAGGCCAATAAGCCACCAAACACACACACACACACCAATACATAAAGGACAACTAGAACATGCAGTGAGTACTGTCGTGTAACATGAGGTAAAGCAACATGTAGTTGAAGACTTCTAGAAAGGCTGGATTGCTGAACTTAAGTGAAAATATTTCAACAGATTTCAAAAGTCTGAATGGCATAAAAATATATAAACCATTTTAACATGTGGTGTATATTGTTACATGTGGTACATGTACATGGTGTATATTGTTACATGTGGTACATGTACTGTACATGGTGTATATTGTTACATGTGGTAAATGTACATGGTGTATATTGTTACATGTGGTACATGTACATGGTGTATATTGTTACATGTGGTAAATGTACATGGTGTATATTGTTACATGTGGCACATGTACATGGTGTATATTGTTACATGTGCCACATGTAACAATATACACCATGTACATGTGCCACATGTAACAATATACACCATGTACATGTACCACATGTAACAATATACACCATGTACATGTACCACATGTAACAATATACACCATGTACATTTGTACCACATGTAACAATATACACCATGTACATGTACCACATGTAACAATATACACCACATGTTAAAATGGTTTATATATTTTTATGCCATTCAGACTTTTGAAATCTGTTGAAATATTTTCACTTAAGTTCAGCAATCCAGCCTTTCTAGAAGTCTTCAACTACATGTTGCTTTACCTCATGTTACACGACAGTACTCACTGCATGTTCTAGTTGTCCTTTATGTATTGGTGTGTGTGTGTGTGTTTGGTGGCTTATTGGCCTCACCTGGAGTCTGGGGGGCGGGGCGCTGGCTAATCAGTGCACCACAGGTTAAGTCGGCCACCAACACACGCTCGCATGGAACGCTAGCATGATGTATCATCTGCTCTTTGTGTCATGTCTTTAGCAATGAACCAGACTTTGCGACACCACTATCTGCCTGAGGAGCCCCAGAGAAGCCACTTCATGTGGCTTTGTGGCACTTTTTTTTTCTCGTCGAAATGGAACATTGTGGAACTACACGCAGACTTGTCTTTGTCAAATGCACATTTTTTAATTGGAAGGGAACCGTCATTTGTGTGTTTTGAATGTGTGTTTTGAATGAGTATTCTGAATAAATGGTCAATGCTTCTGAATTAGTATTCTGTATGTTGTATAAATCACTGATCAATACTTTTGTGATTCTTTTTCCTTCAGTCACTGCTGTCCATCCGCCAGGATGACAAAGTAATCTGCCCCCGAACCAAAGAAGTGTTCAGTTTCTCTCAGGCTGAGAAGGTGTACATCATGTGATCTCTGCTGCTCTCGTCCTGACCACACGCCATTGCTAGCTGTTCCCCTCCTGTTTGACGTGTGGCTGGCATGAAGCCTCACAATGGTTGGTCATGTGGTGGCCTCTCATCCTACCAAATGTTAGCATTGTTTGGAGTGTCGCCATTTTGTGGCTAGTGATGTCGAAATGGAGGTCACCCAGAAGTCATTTTGACTGAAGCAGAGTTTTCCTTTTGAGAAGTGTAAATATCAAAGCTACTGTGTACAGATTGAGGGTTATAAGGACAAACTGAGCTGTGTTGCCCTGCTTCTCTTGTTTATGGGAGCAGGTTTGTATGTCAACATGGTCACTTCTACAATAACCACGCATCCTCAACTCGCCGCCTGCTCTTCCTATCCCGTCTCTACCCAGTGGATTCCTTTTGGAGACCTTTGAATCCGCTGGACAGTGTCACTCAGTAAATGTCTTAAAAGTTCCTTTTTTTTCAATGACAAACATTACAATAAAAATGAATTGTGTTTATACTGTAGATCTATTTATATTTTGAAAAAGTCAAAAATAGTATGTGTTCAATATCTAAAGGGTTAGGGTTATATATATATATATATATATATATATATAACATATCTCATAATTATATAGAACCAAACTCATTGCAAACCAAGGCCTACCAGGCCCACCCAGCTAGCGGCATGTAAATACAGTTTGGGGGCTAACAGCAAGCTGTGGACATGGTACTATATGTACCATATGTACTATATGTACCACCACACGTAACAAACGAAAGCGCTTTTAGCCAACTGTAAAGCACTTTTAGCAACTGTAAATCGCTTTTAGCCAGATGTAAATCGCTTTTTGCATATGTAAAGCGCTTTTAGCCAACTGTAAAGCGCTTTTAGCCAACTGTAAATCGCTTTTAGCCAACTGTAAATCGCTTTTAGCCAACTGTAAATCGCTTTTAGCCAACTGTAAATCGCTTTTAGCCAACTGTAAAGCGCTTTTAGCAACTGTAAAGCACTTTTAGCCAACTGTAAATCGCTTTTAGCCAACTGTAAATCGCTTTTAGCAACTGTAAATCGCTTTTAGCCAACTGTAAATCGCTTTTAGCCAATTGTAAAGCGCTTTTAGCCAACTGTAAAGCGCTTTTAGCAACTGTAAAGCACTTTTAGCACTGTAAATCGCTTTTAGCAACTGTAAATCGCTTTTAGCCAACTGTAAACGCTTTTAGCCAACTGTAAAGCTTTTAGCATAGTAAAGCGCTTTTAGCCAACTGTAAAGCGCTTTTAGCAACTGTAAAGCGCTTTTAGCCAACTGTAAATCGCTTTTAGCCAGAGATACATTAGTATGTTGCGTGTTCCCTAACCTGGGTGTCCAGTCAGTGCTACAAGGAGGAGGCTTCCTCTAAGAACCCAGACTGTCCCGTGTGCAGCAAGTGTCTGAACAAGCTAGCCCAGCCCCTCCCCATGGCCCACTGTGCCAACTCCAGGCTGGTGTGTAAGATCTCTGGTGAGGTGATGAACGAGAACAACCCTCCCATGATGCTGCCCAACGGATACGTGTACGGATACAACGTGAGTTACACGTACCCACCATGTACATTTACCACATGTAACAATATACACCATGTACAGTACATGTACCACATGTAACAATATACACCATGTACATGTACCACATGTAACAATATACACCATGTACATTACCACATGTAACAATATACACCATGTACAGTACATGGACCACATGTAACAATATACACCATGTACATGTACCACATGTAACAATATACACCATGTACATTTACCACATGTAACAATATACACCATGTACAGTACATGGACCACATGTAACAATATACACCATGTACAGTACATGGACCACATGTAACAATATACACCATGTACAGTACATGGACCACATGTAACAATATACACCATGTACAGTACATGGACCACATGTAACAATATACACCATGTACATTTACCACATGTAACAATATACACCATGTACATGTGCCACATGTAACAATATACACCATGTACATTTACCACATGTAACAATATACACCATGTACATGTACCACATGTAACAATATACACCATGTACATTTACCACATGTAACAATATACACCATGTACAGTACATGGACCACATGTAACAATATACACCATGTACAGTACATGGACCACATGTAACAATATACACCATGTACAGTACATGGACCACATGTAACAATATACACCATGTACAGTACATGTGCCACATGTAACAATATACACCATGTACAGTACATGTGAACAATATACACCATGTACATGTGCCACATGTAACAATATACACCATGTACATTTACCACATGTAACAATATACACCATGTACATGTGCCACATGTAACAATATACACCATGTACATTTACCACATGTAACAATATACACCATGTACATGTACCACATGTAACAATATACACCATGTACATGTACCACATGTAACAATATACACCATGTACATGTACCACATGTAACAATATACACCATGTACATGTACCACATGTAACAATATACACCATGTACATTTACCACATGTAACAATATACACCATGTACATGTACCACATGTAACAATATACACCATGTACATGTACATGATGTACATGGTGTATATTGTTACATGTGGTACATGTACATGGTGTATATTGTTACATGTGGCACATGTACATGGTGTATATTGTTACATGTGGTACATGTACATGGTGTATATTGTTACATGTGGTAAATGTACATGGTGTATATTGTTACATGTGGTACATGTACATGGTGTATATTGTTACATGTGGTAAATGTACATGGTGTATATTGTTACATGTGGTACATGTACATGGTGTATATTGTTACATGTGGTAAATGTACATGGTGTATATTGTTACATGTGGCACATGTACATGGTGTATATTGTTACATGTGGTAAATGTACATGGTGTATATTGTTACATGTGGCACATGTACATGGTGTATATTGTTACATGTGGCACATGTACTGTACATGGTGTATATTGTTACATGTGGCACATGTACTGTACATGGTGTATATTGTTACATGTGGTCCATGTACTGTACATGGTGTATATTGTTACATGTGGTCCATGTACTGTACATGGTGTATATTGTTACATGTGGTCCATGTACTGTACATGGTGTATATTGTTACATGTGGGAAGTGTACATGGTGTATATTGTTACATGTTCGGTACATGTACATGGTGTAATGTTACATGTGGTAAATGTTACATGGTGTATATGTTAGCATGGGCACATGTACATGGTGTATATTGTTAACAATGTGGGCCACATGACTGTACATCGGGTGGTGTATATTGTTACATGTGGTCCATGTTACTTACATGGTGGTTATTGTTACATGTGGTCCATGTACTGTACATGGGTGTATATTGTTACATGTGGTCCATGTAGTGTAACATGGTGTAGGTGATGTTACATGTGGTCCATGTACTGTACATGGTGTATATTGTTACATGTGGTACCATGTGGTAAATGTAAGGCGAATGGTGGTGTATTGTTTACATGTGGTACATGTACATGGTGTATATTGTTACATGTGCGTCCATGTACTGTACATGGTGTATATTGTTACATGTGGTAAATGTACATGGTGTATATTGTTACATGTGGTACATGTACATGGTGTATATTGTTACATGTGGTACATGTACTGTACATGGTGTATATTGTTACATGTGGTAAATGTACATGGTGGGTACGTGTAACTCACGTTGTATCCGTACACGTATCCGTTGGGCAGCATCATGGGAGGGTTGTTCTCGTTCATCACCTCACCAGAGATCTTACACACCAGCCTGGAGTTGGCACAGTGGGCCATGGGGAGGGGCTGGGCTAGCTTGTTCAGACACTTGCTGCACACGGGACAGTCTGGGTTCTTAGAGGAAGCCTCCTCCTTGTAGCACTGACTGGACACCCAGGTTAGGGAACACGCAACATACTAATGTATCACACGCACACACACACGCACACACACAAACCAGCCAGGGTCAGGTGAGGCTGCTTAAACCAGACACTAAACACATACACCCCAGTCACATTTGCTAATGCCACCAACATGTAAAGATCAGCTTATATTTGTGCCTAGAATCACAAATCACAATTTGCCAACATTGTCCTGATTGTGGGATGAAATCATCACGTTCAATAATGTCCGCTTCATCCTTATGACAAAGTGTACAAAGTGAACCGCTAAGTACTCCATCCAGTACAACATACCTTCACAGTGAGGCGTTCACAATGAGTCCCACTAGCTCCATTACAGTTAGACTGAGTGTTAGGTTAGAGTTAGCCCCTCCCCCAACCTAACCCAGGAAGGGTTAGGGTTAGGGTTTAGAGTTAGGGTTAGCCCTCACCCTAACCCAGGAAGGATACGGTGTCTTGATGGCCGACAGACCGGCCTGCAGGGTGATGGTGAAAACAGAGTTGTTTCCCAGCTGGTGGAGTCTGTAGTTGTCGTATCGGAACTGTTGGATCAGCATCTTCCATCGTGCCGGGTCCAACAGATCCTGCATATAGACAGAGAGAAATGCAATCCATTTACCCTTTACACAAAGTTTACTTTCCTACTGTGTGTAGGAAGTGCTCATCTTATAAGGAGAGGTGTAGGAAGTGCTCACCTTATAAGGAGAGGTGTGGGAAGTGCTCACCTTATAAGGAGAGATGTAGGAAGTGCTCACCTTATAAGGAGAGGTGTAGGAACTGCACACTTTATAAGGAGAGGTGTAGGAAGTGCTTACCTTATAAGGAGAGATGTGTGTGTCTGAGGGAAAGGCCAGCATGCCCATCACCTGACGGACCTCATCCAATTGGCCACCCTCTGCTTGGCTGAAATGCTTCCTCGCATGTCTGAGAGAAAAAAAGAAAAAGGCTGTAAAAAGTGGGATGGTTGAAGTTTAACTTCAGTTAACATGATATAAAATGCATGCGCAGTGCGGCCCTGAGATTTGACCATCGATATTCAGTGAGTACTGGCGGACTTCCTGGTTCTAAGCACTTTCATAAGAATGTTGTAAAGTCCCTGTGGCAGTAGCCAGTGAAGCCAGGGCTCTGGGCAGAGGGTGTTCACTGGAGACGCGGGTGGAGGGTGTTCACTGGAGACACGGGCGGAGGGTGGAAGGCGTTCAGTGGAGACGTGGGCGGAGGGCGTTCACTGGAGACGTGGGCGGAGGGCGTTCACCGGAGATGCGGGCGGAGGGCATTCACTGGAGATGTGGGCGGAGGGTGTTCACCGGAGACGTGGGCGGAGGGTGTTCACTGGAGACATGGGTGGAGGGTGTTCACTGGAGATGCAAGTGGAGGGCGTTCACTGGAGACGTGGGTGGAGGGTGTTCACTGGAGACACGGGCGGAGGGCGTTCACTGGAGATGCGGGCGGAGGGCGTTCACTGGAGACGCAGGCGGAGGGTGGAAGGCATTCACTGGAGACGTGGGCGGAGGGTGGAAGGCATTAACTGGAGACGTGGGTGGAAGGCGTTCACTGGAGATGCGGGCGGAGGGTGGAAGGCGTGCACTGGAGACGTGGGCGGAGGGTGGAAGGCGTTCACTGGAGATGCGGGCGGAGGGTGGAAGGCGTTCACTGGAGACGTGGGCGGAGGGCGTTCACTGGAGACGTGGGCGGAGGGTGTTCACTGGAGACGCGGGCGGAGGGCGTTCACTGGAGACGCGGGCGGAGGGCGTTCACTGGAGACGTGGGTGGAGGGTGTTCACTGGAGACGTGGGCGGAGGGTGTTCACTGGAGAACGTGGGTGGAGGGCGTTCACTGGATACATGGTTGGAGGGTGTTCACTGGAGACGCGGGCGGAGGGTGGAAGGAGTTCACTGGAGACGTGGGCGGAGGGTGGAGGGCGTTCGGGGTGGAGGGTGTTCACTGGAGACGTGGGCGGAGGGCGTTCACTGGGGACGTGGGCGGAGGGTGCAGGCCACACAGCCGGGGTTGATCAAGTCCCGGCTTGTGTCCTACGGCTCTCCCCTCCTGAACCACAGCAATCTTGAGGCAATGTCTGCTGCCTCAGTGATCAACTTGATGGCCCTTCGTCTACCAGCCCGAGATACCCAGTGTGTTCCAGGCCCTGCAGAGGGACTGGCCTGCCAACCCTCTGCATCCCACCTCAATGGGCTCACACCTTGCTCGCCACGCGTTGCTCCGGCATTCCTCCCTAACCCTGCTGCCCTCCACTTCCGATATTGATCACTTTACATGTACATTTATTGACAATAGTTAGGTTATTAAACTACTTCTGGATGCATATGCCATATTCCCTATGCTATATTTAAATACTCTGGATACATATGCTTCTGATTCTCCTCTCTTACATTTATAATACTCAATACTTCTGGATTCAACATTACATTTTATATTTTGTATCATCATTATGTATATTGTGCCACTCAATATTATTTTCATGTATATTTGTTGTACCGTGCTGGAGCCAAAGGGAACTCTACACATTGAGTTTAACTCATTTAATTGAACAATAGTTTTAGAAATAGAAACATGCGTTGTGCGTGCATACCGGACTCCATCCATGCGTTTGTTCTGCCTGATGAGCTCGATGAACTCCTGGATCCTGAGGCTGAACTCCAGATAGCTCTAAGGACAGTAAATCAATGACATCAACATCATGGTTGTCTCTCCCATGAATAGAATGGGAACTGTAATCTCTCAAGTGGAAAGGGTCAAACATGGCTCAAAGGTGTAACATTTAACATTTTAACAAAGAAAAATACATTCAGAGCTTTTCGACAAATGCTTAGTTCACCTCTGCAAGACATTTGGTTGAGCCGATGGTATAAGATGTTGTTATCACGTATAGAAGTTGACAGTACCTGCCCGTCTGGCATCTAGTGACTGAACATTATCAATTGTACCTTTAAAATGTTGAGGCACAAGGAGGCAAAATCATAATGTTATGCCTCAAAATATACTAAGCCTTGTTGATTCTAACCCTAACCCATAAACAAGTATATCATGGATAATATATATGATATAATATCCAAGTTGCTGTTGCTGCTTTAGGACACTTGTATATTATATATCACATTTACATTTAGGGCACTTTTATCCAAAGTGACTGTGGTACATAAAGATAGAGCAGGTTTAGAGCATTCATAGTTACGAGGCTAATAGAACGAGTTTCATAATTGTTAGGTTACACAATAGCAGGGAACATATAATATGATGTATATACAGTATAACATAATAGCTGGGATAAGAACATATATGATATATATACAGTATAACATATCATAATAGCTGGGATCAGAACATATAATATGATATATATACAGTATAACATATAATATGATATATGATATATATACAGTATAACATATCATAATAGCTGAGATAAGAACATATAATATGATATATATACAGTATAACATAATATGATATATATACAGTATAACATATAATAGCTGAGATAAGAACATACAATATGATATATATACAGTATAACATAATATGATATATATACAGTATAACATATAATAGCTGAGATAAGAACATACAATATGATATATGTACAGTATGACATATAATAGCTGAGATAAGAACATACAATATGATATATATACAGTATGACATATAATATGATATATATACAGTATAACATATAATAGCTGAGATAAGAACATACAATATGATATATATACAGTATAACATATAATATGATATATATACAGTATAACATATCATAATAGCTGGGATAAGAGCAGACATGCCATTCTGAGTGCATTACCAACATCTAAGAACATACAATATGCTAAACAATGCTAAGTACTGTTAATAATGCCAAGACATACAAACACACAAGTTAGTGCTCGGGTTAGGAGAGGGAAGGTGAACTCTGAATTATATTATCTCTACTAACTTCCCTGCCAACATGTACAACACATACACACAATGCACACACAATACTAACCTTCATTTTGCGGAGGCGGGACTTGTTGTCATGGCACCAAGCTAGACAGGTAGCCGTTTCCTGTCTCTCCAAAGACTCTTCCACCTCTTTAGCCGTCAGAAACATTTCGATGTTCACCAGATCCTAACACCACAGAACACACAACAGAACTTATTGTGATTATTGCCAAATTGTTTTTGCTGACTGAATATCTTACCAATATTTGTATACTTCTCTGGACTGTAAATTTGTAAATCTGTTATATTATTTTTTATTATTCTACCGTCAAGCAGCCAGCCCAACACACACCTGGATGTGTTTGTAACGTTCATAGTGACCCAACACACACCTCGATGCCACTCTGGCGGGCTAGCTTGACAGCGGTGTTGTAGTATCCGCAGCGCAGGAGGTGCTCCACCATCATACGGTCCATTCTCTTCTTCTTCCAGAGGTTGACGGAGGTCGGCTGGTCGCTGCTGTGCTCCTTCAGGTGTTCGATGCGTCGCTTACACAGTTTGGCACTTTCGTCTTCAGCTTGGATTGACTCTGCTGCCTACAAGAAGAACAGTTTAAAGTTGAATCAGAATCAGAATCAGAATCGCTTTATTCGCCAAGTAGTTTTCACATACGAGGAATTTGCTGTGGTAGTTGGTGCATACAGACAGTATAATAGATAAGTTAAAAAGCATTAAAAAGCAAGTAGTGCAAAAACGACGCATAAATAGAGGCATAAATATAAAATAAAGTAGAATAGTATGAATGGTATATACAATACAGAATGATTTCTGAATGATGGGATATTTACAATACAGAATGATGAGATATTTACAATACAAAATGATTTTTTCAGAATATGGGACGGGTGTGGCCTGTGCGTTAATGTCATGTGTACTATCTATGGAGGCGGGATAAGAAACGATAGTAGGTAGGTGTTACCTAAGGTTTCTTTTATTTCTGGTTCTATTGGTTTATTGTTAATGGCAGGGTACTTTGTAACTCTGCCTTTTGTTCACCACGTTATATCGCTGTAATTCTGAGCATCAATATCTGTTGAATAATCAATATCTTGATTTAATTATAAATCCCGCTTCTAAACCAAAATACAATGTATAAAAACTATTTATGACACGACACAATATTGAATTAATTTCCAAGTGCTGCACTTCTCTCACCTTCCTCTTGAGGGCGCTAAGCTTCTCCACCACCCCGTCCAACAGAGACACCACAGAGTGCACCACAGGGAAGCTGCCCAGGGTCTTCTCCAGCTCCGCCACCACCAGGCTCACATGGCTGCTCTCCCGGTCAATGTTCTTCTGGGCCGCCCGGAAGCGCTTGTTGAGGGTCTCGTACGGGACCTGGGACGTCAGGAACCAGTCACATGTCACTCAACACTGTAGACCAGGGGTTCCCAAACCTTTGCATCTTGGGACCCAAAAGATACATTTGGTGTCTCCCTGGGACCCAAACATACAAAAATACATAATGCATATGCCATGACATCTAAATTGGCGACCCACTCCCAACGGGTCCACGACCCCATTTGGGTCGGGACCCATAGTTTGGGAAACACTGCTGTAGACAATTAATGTGGAGACAATTAACATTCTAGTATGGGATTCATGATCATATTTCAGACAGAATTATTATGGGCAAAAAATTACAGGTTGAGGAGAGAGATGATTTCAGAGAATTTCAGAGGGGGAGGAAACTTGGACTGACCCTAGAGATAATGGTAGATGAGGGTACCCTGGAGATAGAGATAGACAGGTAGATGAGGGTACCCTGGAGATAGAGATAGACAGGTAGATGAGGGTACCCTGGAGATAGAGATAGACAGGTAGATGAGGGTACCCTGGAGATAGAGATAGACAGGTAGATGAGGGTACCCTGGAGATAGAGATAGACAGGTAGATGAGGGTACCCTAGAGATAGACAGATAGATGAGGGTACCCTAGAGATAGAGATAGACAGGTAGATGATGGTACCCTAGAGATAGAGATAGACAGGTAAATGAGGGTACCCTAGAGAGAGACAGGTAGATAATTGGAGTGGTATGTCAAAGCAGCCACCATATTGGTCAGCGGAAGCCACACCTCCTAATGCATGTTTATGGAGGGTTAAGGCTGATACATACTCCGCAAGAACAGAGAAATTTGTTCTTGTTCTCGAGGTGGCAAGAACAAGAGCAAAGTTCCTTCTGGCCACGACATTTCATACTTCACGAGAAACTCCTCAAAGGCCCCGACCACAGCAGCAAACTTCTGTGCCGGCGGAAAGCGCATTAACCACGGCCACTTCAAATTGACCAATCACACAATAGTTCTTGGATATGATGCGAGAAAAAAGTTAGGCCCGGATGACGTGTCGAGAACAAGCTGCAAGAACTCCTGAACCATTCATATATATATATATAATATATATGTGTAGAACTCCCGAACCAGGGCTGTGAGAACAAAATGATGTCATTTTGTTCTCACAGCCCTGGGAGCGAGAACAAAGTTCTCTGTTCTTGTGATTTTTCGATACATATCGATTCTGAATATTTAAAAGAGTTTCAATACTCATTTCCCGCAACATCGATACTTTCTGCACTATCGATACCAGCTGACTGTCTAGCTCTGGCTGTCTTCTGTCCTACAGAACACACACACACACACACACACACAGACACAGACACAGACACACACACACGTTTAGTTTAATACATGAGACTGTCTAACGTTATCTACTGATAGCTCATCATATGTTTAGTTTAATACATGAGACTGTCTAACGTTATCTACTGATAGCTCATCATATGTTTACTTTAATACATGAGACTGTCTAACGTTATCTACTGATAGCTCATCATATGTTTAGTTTAATACATGAGACTGTCTAACGTTATCTACTGATAGCTCATCATATGTTTTAGTTAATACATGAGACTGTCTAACGTTATCTACTGATAGCTCATCATATGTTTAGTTTAATACATGAGACTGTCTAACGTTATCTACTGATAGCTCATCATATGTTTAGTTTAATACATGAGACTGTCTAACGTTATCTACTGATAGCTCATCATATGTTTAGTTTAATACATGAGACTGTCTAACGTTATCTACTGATAGCTCATCATATGTTTAGTTTAATACATGAGACTGTCTAACGTTATCTACTGATAGCTCATCATATGTTTAGTTTAATACATGAGACTGTCTAACGTTATCTACTGATAGCTCATCATATGTTTAGTTTAATACATGAGACTGTCTAACGTTATCTACTGATAGCTCATCATATGTTTAGTTTAATACATGACTGTCTAACGTTATCTACTGATAGCTCATCATATGTTTAGTTTAATACATGAGACTGTCTAACGTTATCTACTGATAGCTCATCATATGTTTAGTTTAATACATGAGACTGTCTAACGTTATCTACTGATAGCTCATCATATCCACAGCTGATAACATCGTTGGCGTTCAGTTACAGCTGTTAGCTAGCGAGCTAGCTAGCGACTGGAGCTAGCTAATACGAACTATGCTAGCTAGCTAGCTGGCTACCTTTTAATTCCCAGTAGAGTAGCTAGCTAACTGTATACATCGCTGTGATTGGCTGAGACGCTATGTTGTACGGTTAGCTAGCGAGCTAGCTGTTGTATTATGAATTAAAGGTAGCTAGCTAATACGAACTATGCTAGCTAGCTACCTTTAATTGAATAAGTTCTCTACCTCAAGAAGAATCATTTGTTACTTGAAAATGCGTAAGATTGCACTGTTTTTTACTTGCACTTTAGTGCCGTTTTGAATGTGTGCTTATTGTTTTCACCAATGCAAAAAAAGTTGTAATTATTGTTTCCTAGTCATGCTGCTGTTGTCAAGTTATAGTCCTGTTATCTTTTAATACAAATCTAAACTGTTATGCCCTCAATGTTGTCCATTTTTCCCGTGGTATCGAAAATCAATACTTTTCAAGGTATCAAAGTTAGAAATTCCAGTATCGTGAAAACACGAGTTAGAGTTAGTTATGGTTAGTTAGTCTTAGGGTTCGAGTTAGTCTTAGTATTAGGGTTCGAGTTAGTCTTAGAGTTAGTTAGTTAATCTTAGGGTTAGAGTTAATCTTAGGGTTAGAGTTAGTTAGTCTTAGAGTTAGTTAGTCTTAGGGTTAGAGTTAAGAGTTAGTCTTAGGGTTAGAGTTAGTCTTAGGGTTAAGGTTAGAGTTAGAGTTAGAGTTAGTCTTAGGGTCAGAGTCAGTCTTAGAGTTAGGGCTGTATTTGTGCCGCTGCCTGTGTTGGCCATGCATTTATGATTATTGATGATTATGGGGTGGCTGGTTGATTTAACAGTAAAATATTCTAAAACTAATTCTCAGCTGGGAAAGGTTTTTCCTCATAGCAAAATCAGCGCAACAGTCTGGACTAACCCAACTACTAGGGTTAGTACCTAGTGGTGGTTAGTAACTAGGGTTAGTACCTAGTGGTGGTTAGTAACTACTAGGGTTAGTACCTAGTGGTGGTTAGTAACTACTAGGGTTAGTACCTAGTGGTGGTTAGTAACTACTAGGGTTAGTACCTAGTGGTGGTTAGTAACGAGGGTTAGTACCTAGTGGTGGTTAGTAACTACTAGGGTTAGTACCTAGTGGTGGTTAGTAACGAGGGTTAGTACCTAGTGGTGGTTAGTAACGAGGGTTAGTACCTAGTGGTGGTTAGTAACTACTAGGGTTAGTACCTAGTGGTGGTTAGTAACTACTAGGGTTAGTACCTAGT
>PIJE02001558.1:23087-61403 GCA_002895965.2 Coryphaenoides rupestris | reverse complement strand
ACAGTACAGTACTTATCAGTTATTAGTATCAGTATTAGTATCAGTACTAGTATCAGTATTAGTATCAGTACTAGTATCAGTATTAGTATCAGTACTAGTATCAGTATTAGTATCAGTACTAGTATCAGTATCAGTATTAGTATCAGTACTAGTATCAGTATCAGTATTAGTATCAGTACTAGTATCAGTACTAGTATCAGTACTAGTATCAGTACTAGTATCAGTACTAGTATCATTATCAGTATTAGTATCAGTATTACTATCAGTACTAGTATCAGTATCAGTATTAGTATCAGTATCAGTATTAGTATCAGTACTAGTATCAGTACTAGTATTAGTATCAGTATTAGTATCAGTATTACTATCAGTACTAGTATCAGTATCAGTATTAGTATCAGTATCAGTATTAGTATCAGTACTAGTATCAGTACTAGTATTAGTATCAGTATTAGTATCAGTACCTTCGCTGAGGGTCAGGGCGCCCAGCAGGAGCAGGAGGAGCGCGACCCGCCGCTTCATGAGGAGGAGGAGGAGGAGGAGCAGGAGTCGAGGAGGAGCAGGAGGAGCAGGAGTCGAGGAGGAGCAGGAGGAGCAGGAGTCGAGGAGGAGCAGGAGGAGCAGGAGTCGAGGAGGAGCAGGAGGAGCAGGAGTCGAGGAGGAGTCAGCAGCTGAACTCTGAAAGTCTCAACTCTGAACGGAGAGACTGACCGTCCGGAGAAACAAGAGGAGAAACACTCCTCCTCCTCCCCTCCTCTCCGCCTCCTCCTCTTTAAGAGCAGCTCGCTGTCCTCCCTCATTAATATGCAAACGAGACACTCGGTGTGTGTGTGTGTGTGTGTGTGTGTGTGTGTGTGTGTGTGTGTGTGTGTTGCCTGCAGAGTACGGACCATTAAAGAGGACTGGGAGGTGTGAATGTGAGAAAGTGTTTATGAAACACCATAAATACTAATAACATACCTGCAGAAACACCATATATAGATATAGTATATCTATATATATCATTAGTATCAATTACTATATTTACACAAATTCTATTTTATATACTTTATATATACCTATATATAAAATCTGTGTGTGTGTGCGTGTGTGAGCGTGTGTGTGTGTGTGTGTTGTGTGTGTGTGTTGTGTGTGTGTGTGTGTTATGTGTGTGTGTGTGTGTGTGTGCGTGTTGTGTGTGTGTGTGTGTGTGCGTGTTGTGTGTGTGTGTTGTGTGTGTGTGTGTGTGATATGAGGTCAACAGGATGCAGCTGTAGAAGCTCTAAATATTCTCGCTCGTTCCCATGACGACTAACATGAGCAGATCTATTCCTCGAGATCTATAGATCCACTGGACCATAGCATAGAGCAGATCTACTTCCATAGGTCTACTACTGTAGATCAGATATATTTCTATTGTTCTATAGAGCAGATCTACTCCCACAGATCTACACACCTGTAGATCTATGGGAGTAGATCTATAAATCTACTGGAGCATAACATAGAGCAGATCTACTCCTACAGTTCTATACATCTACTGGTACTACTAAAGTCTACATGGTTGTTATAGAATATATGCTCTGTGTTGCCAGCAGTGTGGATGTGTGTTCTGTGAGCCAGTGGATTATATAGGTCATAGATTTAGCAGCATGCCACCAGAGAGCCCAGAGACGTGGTGAAAATCCTTAATAGTTAATGTGTAAAGAGATAGCCACAGATTGTACAGATAGGACAGCCTCTCACGTCACTGACATGTATATCAGATGATATACACTATTTGGCCAAAAGTCAGTGGACAGCCCTACTAATGATTGAGTTCAGGTGTTTCAGCCACACCCACTACTACATTACAAAGTAAAATAATACTAACATTACAAAGTAACATAACACTACATTACAAAGTAAAATAATACTAACATTACAAAGTAAAATAATACTAACATTACAAAGTAAAATAACACTACATTACAAAGTAACATAACACTACATTACAAAGTAAAATAACACTAACATTACAAAGTAACATAACACTAACATTACAAAGTAAAATAATACTAACATTACAAAGTAAAATAATACTACATTACAAAGTAACATCATAGTTCCTGAAAGGTAAATAATGTTACAAGAATGTAACATCCTGTTCTCAAAAAGTATAAGTATTATATTAGTATTAGTATACGTACTAGTCTGAGTACCTTTGGTCCCTAATAGGTATAGTATAGTATTATTAGTATAAGTACTAGTACTAGTATTAGTATACGTACTAGTCTGAGTACCTTTGGTCCCTAATAGGTATAGTGTAGTATTATTAGTATAAGTACTAGTACTAGTATTAGTATAAGTACTAGGCGGAGGAAGAGGCGCTAGTAATAGTACTGATACTAGTAGTACTGTATTAGTATCAGTAGGCTACTAGTACTAGCATCAGTACTACTATCAGTACTAGTATTAGTATCAGTACTAGTATTAGTATCAGAACTAGTATCAGTACGAGTATCAGTACTAGTACTGACACTAATACTAGTACTGATACTAGTACTGATACTAATACTAGTACTAATACTATTACTAAGACTGATACTAGTATTAGTATCAGAACTAGTATCAGTACGAGTATCAGTACTAGTACTGACACTAATACTAGTACTGATACTAGTACTGATACTAATACTAAGACTGATACTAGTATTTGTATCAGTACTATTACATAATACTATTACAGTATTATTATCAGTACTAGTATCAGTACTCGTATCAGTACTAGTACTCGTATCAGTACTAATATTATTATCAGTACTAGTATCAGTACTCGTATCAGTACTAGTACTCGTATCAGTACTAATATTAGTATCAGTACTAGTATCAGTACTAGTATTAGTACTAGTATTAGTACTAGTATTAGTATCAGTACTAGTATCAGTACTAGTATCAGTACTTGTATCAGTACTAGTATCAGTACTAGTATTAGTATCAGTACTAGTACTAGTATTAGTATCAGTACTAGTATTAGTATCAGTACTAGTACTAGTATCAGTACTAGTATCAGTACTAGTATCAGTACTAGTATCAGTACTAGTATTAGTATCAGTACTAGTATCAGTACTAGTATCAGTACTAGTATCAGTACTAGTATTAGTATCAGTACTAGTATTAGTATCAGTACTAGTACTAGTATCAGTACTAGTATCAGTACTAGTATTAGTATCAGTATTAGTATCAGTACTAGTATCAGTATTAGTATCAGTACTAGTATCAGTACTAGTATCAGTATCAGTACTATCAGTACTAGTATCAGTACTAGTATTAGTATCAGTACTAGTACTAGTATCAGTACTAGTATCAGTACTAGTATCAGTACTAGTATTAGTATCAGTATTAGTATCAGTACTAGTATCAGTATTAGTATCAGTACTAGTATCAGTACTAGTATCAGTATCAGTATCAGTACTATCAGTACTAGTATCAGTATTAGTATCAGTACTAGTATCAGTATCAGTATTAGTATCAGTACTAGTATCAGTATCAGTATTAGTATCAGTACTAGTATCAGTACTAGTATCAGTACTAGTATTAGTATTAGTATCAGTACTAGTATCAGTATTAGTATCAGTACTAGTATCAGTATTAGTATCAGTACTAGTATCAGTATTAGTATCAGTATCAGTATTAGTATCAGTACTAGTATCAGTACTAGTATCAGTATTAGTATCAGTACTAGTATCATTATCAGTATTAAGTATAATATTATTCAGTACTAGTATATTATTGTATTATTATTATATATAAGTAAGTGCTATTATTATTATATATTATTATATATAAGTAAGTGCTATTATTATTATATAATATTATTATATATAAGTAAGTGCTATTATTATTATTATATAATATTATTATATATAAGTAAGTGCTATTATTATTATTATATAATATTATTATATATAAGTAAGTGCTATTATTATTATATAATATTATATATAAGTAAGTGCTATTATTATTATATAATATTATTATATATAAGTAAGTGCTATTATTATTATATAATATTATTATATATAAGTAAGTGCTATTATTATTATTATATATATTATTATATATAAGTAAGTGCTATTATTATTATATAATATTATATATAAGTAAGTGCTATTATTATTATTATATAATATTATTATATATAAGTAAGTGCTATTATTATTATATAATATTTATATATAAGTAAGTGCTATTATTATTATATAATATTATTATATATAAGTAAGTGCTATTATTATTATTATATAATATTATTATATATAAGTAAGTGCTATTATTGTGTGTGTATCACTCACTACAGAGTACCAAACTGCCTCTGGAAGCACCATCAGCATAAGAACTGTGCGTCAGGAGCTTCATGGAATGGGTTTCCGTGGCCGATCAGCCTCACATCACCGTGCGCAATGCGTGGGTTGGAGTGGTGTAAAGCACGCCTCAACTGGACTCTGGAGCAGTGGAAATGTGTTCTTTGGAGTGATGAATCACGCTTCACTGTCTGATGGATGAATCTGGGTTTGGCGGATACCAGGAGAACGTTACCTTCCGGAGTCTCTTGTTAAGGAGGGGGGTTATGTAGAGTCCAGGTGAACTCTGAACAGGTGGGTCTTGAGTCTCTTGTTAAGGAGGGGGGTTATGTAGAGTCCAGGTGAACTCTGAACAGGTGGGTCTTGAGTCTCTTGTTAAGGAGGGGGGTTATGTAGAGTCCAGGTGAACTCTGAACAGGTGGGTCTTGAGTCTCTTGTTAAGGAGGGGGGTTATGTGGAGTCCAGGTGAACTCTGAACAGGTGGGTCTTGAGTCTCTTGTTAAGGAGGGGGGTTATGTAGAGTCCAGGTGAACTCTGAACAGGTGGGTCTATCAGTACTAGTATCAGTATCAGTATTAGTATCAGTACTATCAGTATTAGTATCAGTAGTATCAGTATTAGTATCAGTACTAGTATCAGTACTAGTATTTATCAGTAGTATCAGTATTACTATCAGTAATAGTATCAGTATCAGTATTAGTATCGTATCAGTATTAGTATCAGTACTAGTATCAGTACTAGTATTAGTATCAGTATTAGTATCAGTACCTTCGCTGAGGGTCAGGGCGCCCAGCAGGAGCAGGAGGAGCGCGACCCGCCGCTTCATGAGGAGGAGGAGGAGGAGGAGCAGGAGTCGAGGAGGAGCAGGAGGAGGCAGGAGTCGAGGAGGAGCAGGAGGAGCAGGAGTCGAGGAGGAGTCAGCATGCTGAACTCTGAAAGTCTCAACTCTGAACGGAGAGACTGACCGTCCGGAGAAACAAGAGGAGAAACACTCCTCCTCCTCCCCTCCTCTCCGCCTCCTCCTCTTTAAGAGCAGCTCGCTGTCCTCCCTCATTAATATGCAACGAGACACTCGGTGTGTGTGTGTGTGTGTGTGTGTGTGTGTGTGTGTGTGTGTGTGTGTGTGTGTGTGGTGTTGCCTGCAGAGTACGGACCATTAAAGAGGACTGGGAGGTGTGAATGTGAGAAAGTGTTTATGAAACACCATAAATACTAATAACATACCTGCAGAAACACCATATATAGATATAGTATATCTATATATATCATTAGTATCAATTACTATATTTACACAAATTCTATTTTATATACTTTATATATACCTATATATAAAATCTGTGTGTGTGTGCGTGTGTGAGCGTGTGTGTGTGTGTGTGTTGTGTGTGTGTGTTGTGTGTGTGTGTGTGTTATGTGTGTGTGTGTGTGTGTGTGCGTGTTGTGTGTGTGTGTGTGTGTGCGTGTTGTGTGTGTGTGTTGTGTGTGTGTGTGTGTGATATGAGGTCAACAGGATGCAGCTGTAGAAGCTCTAAATATTCTCGCTCGTTCCCATGACGACTAACATGAGCAGATCTATTCCTCGAGATCTATAGATCCACTGGACCATAGCATAGAGCAGATCTACTTCCATAGGTCTACTACTGTAGATCAGATATATTTCTATTGTTCTATAGAGCAGATCTACTCCCACAGATCTACACACCTGTAGATCTATGGGAGTAGATCTATAAATCTACTGGAGCATAACATAGAGCAGATCTACTCCTACAGTTCTATACATCTACTGGTACTACTAAAGTCTACATGGTTGTTATAGAATATATGCTCTGTGTTGCCAGCAGTGTGGATGTGTGTTCTGTGAGCCAGTGGATTATATAGGTCATAGATTTAGCAGCATGCCACCAGAGAGCCCAGAGACGTGGTGAAAATCCTTAATAGTTAATGTGTAAAGAGATAGCCACAGATTGTACAGATAGGACAGCCTCTCACGTCACTGACATGTATATCAGATGATATACACTATTTGGCCAAAAGTCAGTGGACAGCCCTACTAATGATTGAGTTCAGGTGTTTCAGCCACACCCACTGCTAACAGGTGCATCAAATCAGCACATAGCCATGAAATCTCCACAGACAAACATTTACAATTCAGAATGTTTCATGAAGAGCTCAGTGACTTTGAACGCGCCACTGTCATAGGACGCCATCTTTGTTACAAGTCAGTTCGTGAAAATCTGCCCAACTAGATGTGCCCTGGTCAACTGTAAGAGCTATTAATATTATATAATATTATTATATATAAGTAAGTGATGTTATCCATCCATCCATCCATTTTCGTCCGCTTATCCGGGGTCGGGTCGCGGTGGCAGCCGGCTAAGCAGGGCCCCCCAGGCTTCCTTCTCCCCAGCCACACTCTCTAGTTCCTCCTGGGGGATCCCGAGGCGTTCCCAGGCCAGACGAGATATGTAATCCCTCCAGCGAGTTCTGGGTCTGCCCCGGGGTCTCCTCCCAGTTGGACATGCCCGGAAAACCTCCAAAGGGAGGCGCCCGGGGGGCATCCTAATCAGATGCCCGAACCACCTCAGCTGACTCCTTTTGATGCGGAGGAGCAGCGGCTCTACTCCGAGCTCCCTCCGGATGTCTGAGCTCCTCACCCTATCTCTAAGGCTGAGCCCAGCCACCCTGCGGAGGAAACTCATTTTGGCCGCTTGTATCCGCCATCTCATTCTTTCGGTCACTACCCAAAGCTCGTGACCATAGTTGAGGGTTGGAACGTAGATGGACCAGTAAATCGAAAGCTGTCCATCTCCCGCTCCATTTTGCCCTCACTCGTGAACAAGACCCCGAGATACTTGAACTCCTTCGCTTGAGGCAGCAACTCACTCCCAACCCGGAGGGAACACTCCACTGTTTTCCGGCAGAGAACCATGGCCTCAGACTTGGAGGTGCTGACTCTCATCCCGACCGCTTCACATTTGGCTGCAAACCGCCCCAGTGCATGCTGGAGGTCACGGTCTGATGTAGCCAACAGAACCACATCATCTGCAAAGAGCAGAGATGCAATTCTGAGGTCCCCAAACCGGACACTCTCCTCACCTCCGCTGCGCCTTGAGATTCTGTCCATGAAGATCACGAACAGAACCGGTGACAAGGGGCAACCTTGGCGGAGTCCAACACCCACTGAGAACATGCTTGACTTTGTGCCGAGAATACGGACGCAGCTCGCACTTTCTTCGTACAAGGACCGAATGGCACGTACCAACTGCCCCGGTACCCCATACTCCCGTAGTACCCCCCACAGGATTCCCCGGGGTACACGGTCATAGGCCTTCTCCAAGTCCACAAAGCACATGTAGACTGGATGGGCAAACTCCCATGCGCCCCCCAACAACCCTGCGAGGGTAAAGAGCTGGTCCACTGTTCCACGGCCGGGACGGAATCCGCATTGTTCCTCCTGGAGCTGAGGTTCGACAATCGGCCGGAGCCTCCTTTCCAGCACCCTGGAATAAACTTTCCCGGGGAGGCTGAGCAGTGTGATACCCCGATAGTTGGAGCACACCCTCCGGTCCCCTTTCTTGAAGATGGGGACCACCACCCCGGTCTGCCACTCCACAGGTACTGTCCCCGACCTCCACGCTACATTGACTAGGCGTGTCAGCCACGACAGCCCGACAATGTCCAGAGCCTTCAGCATCTCAGGGCGAATCTCATCCACACCTGGCGCCTTGCCACTGAAGAGCTTTTTGACTACTTCAGTGATCTCTACCAAGGATATGGGTGAGACTTCCCCCGAGTCTTCAGACTCTGCCTCTTCCACAGAGGACGTACTGGTCGGGTTCAGGAGTTCCTCAAAGTGTTCCTTCCACCGCCCGACAATATCCTCAGTTTGGGTCAGCAGTTCTCCTCCCCGACTGAGCACAGCCTGAGCCAAGCCCTGCTTTCCCTTCCTGAGTCGCCGGACAGTTTGCCAGTGATATTATTATTATTATATAATATTATTATATATAAGTAAGTGATATTATTATTATATAATATTATTATATATAAGTAAGTGCTATTATTATTATTATTATTATTATTATTATTATTGTTATTATATAATATCATTATATATGTAAGTGATATTATTATTATTATTATTATATAATATTATATATAGGTAAGTGCTATTATTATTATTATTATTATATAATATCATTATATATAAGTAAGTGATATTATTATTATTATTATTATATAACATTATTATATATAAGTAAATGATATTATTATTATTATTATATAATATTATTATATATAAGCAAGTGCTATTATTATTATTATTATTATTATATAATATCATTATATATAAGTAAGTGCTATTATTATTATATAATATTATATATAAGTAAGTGCTATTATTATTATATAATATTATTATATATAAGTAAGTGCTATTATTATTATTATATAATATTATTATATATAAGTAAGTGCTATTATTATTATTATTATTATTATTATATAATATTATATATAAGTAAGTGCTATTATTATTATATAATATTATATATAAGTAAGTGCTATTATTATTATTATTATTATTATATAATATTATATATAAGTAAGTGCTATTATTATTATATAATATTATATATAAGTAAGTGCTATTATTATTATATAATATTATTATATATAAGTAAGTGCTATTATTATTATTATATAATATTATTATATATAAGTAAGTGCTATTATTGTGTGTGTATCACTCACTACAGAGTACCAAACTGCCTCTGGAAGCACCATCAGCATAAGAACTGTGCGTCAGGAGCTTCATGGAATGGGTTTCCGTGGCCGATCAGCCTCACATCACCGTGCGCAATGCGTGGGTTGGAGTGGTGTAAAGCACGCCTCAACTGGACTCTGGAGCAGTGGAAATGTGTTCTTTGGAGTGATGAATCACGCTTCACTGTCTGATGGATGAATCTGGGTTTGGCGGATACCAGGAGAACGTTACCTTCCGGAATGCATAGTGCCTCCTGTAAAGTTTGCTGGAGGAGGGATAATGGTCTGGGGCTGTTTCTCAGGGTTTGGGCCCCTTAGTTCCAGTGAAGGGTATGCTTAATGCTACAGGATATGAACACATCTTCCTACTTTGTGGCAACAGTTTGGGGAAGGCCCTTTGCTGTTCCAGCATGACTGTGCCCCTGTGCACAAAGCAAGGTCCATAAAGACACGGTTAGAAGAGTTTGGTGTGGAGGAACTCGATTGGCCTGCACAGAGCCCTGACCTCGAACCCATTGAACAGCTTTGGGAGGAATTAGAAGGCCGATTGCGAGCCAGGCCTTCTCGTCCAACATCAGTGCCTGACCTCACAAATGCTCTTTTGGCTGAATGGCCAGAAATTCCCACAGACTCATGGTTTTAGAATGGGACGTCCAACAAGCTCATATAGGTGTGATGGTCAGCTGTCCACTGACTTTTGGCCATATAGTGTACTTCAATCAGGAGATAATAGTTTGAATTGAAGGGTTGTAAGGGTAGATGTTTTGAAAAATGGCGCCATGTCGCTTGTCAATAAAGCAAGGGGGACCTGATTGGTAAAGGTCAGAGGTGGAGTGTCTGAACTGACAGGAGAATGGTTTGACACATGATATAGTGACTGGTTGAGCTTTTACATTTACATTTACATTCAAGGCATTTGGCAGACACTTTTATCCAAAGCACTTTGGATAGAGAGTAGATATGTTGAAGGATTTGTACATTTGTTGAAGGAGAGGCAGCAATATATCGCTGTGGTACATAAAGATAAGAATAGAGCAGGTTTCAAGCATTCATAGTTATGAGACGAATAGAACGAGTTTCATAATTGCTAGGTAGCCTGCATAATAGCTGGGATTAGAGCAGATGTGCCATTCTGAGTGCAGTACCAACATCTAAGCACATACAATATGCTAAACTATGCTAAGTACTATAAGTACTATTACTAGTGCTAGGGTTAGGAGAGAGAAGGGGGTGGGGGGGGGGGGGGGGGGGGGGGTTATGTAGAGTCCAGGTGAACTCTGAACAGGTGGGTCTTGAGTCTCTTGTTAAGGAGGGGGGTTATGTAGAGTCCAGGTGAACTCTGAACAGGTGGGTCTTGAGTCTCTTGTTAAGGAGGGGGGTTATGTAGAGTCCAGGTGAACTCTGAACAGGTGGGTCTTGAGTCTCTTGTTAAGGAGGGGGGTTATGTAGAGTCCAGGTGAACTCTGAACAGGTGGGTCTTGAGTCTCTTGTTAAGGAGGGGGGTTATGTAGAGTCCAGGTGAACTCTGAACAGGTGGGTCTTGAGTCTCTTGTTAAGGAGGGGGGTTATGTAGAGTCCAGGTGAACTCTGAACAGGTGGGTCTTGAGTCTCTTGTTAAGGAGGGGGGTTATGTAGAGTCCAGGTGAACTCTGAACAGGTGGGTCTTGAGTCTCTTGTTAAGGAGGGGGGTTATGTAGAGTCCAGGTGAAATCTGAACAAGTGGGTCTTGAGTCTCTTGTTAAGGAGGGGGGTTATGTAGAGTCCAGGTGAACTTCTGACAAACAGGTGGGTTCGGGCTTGAGTCTCTCTGTTAAGGAGGGGGGTTAATGTGGAGTCCAGGTGTGTGAACTCTGAACAAGCGAGGGGGGATATGTAGAGTCCAGGTGAACTCTGAACAGGTGGGTCTTGAGTCTCTTGTTAAGGAGGGGGGTTATGTAGAGTCCAGGTGAACTCTGAACAGGTGGGTCTTGAGTCTCTTGCGGAAGCTGGTGAGCGACTCTGCCATCCTGACGTCAGCCGGGAGCTCATTCCACCACTGCGGAGCCAGAACAGAAAAGAGTTGGGGCTTGGAAGAGTGATGCTTGGCTGTTTTTAGTGAAGGTGGTACCAGTTGTCTAGCCAAAGTTGTTGAGTGGAGTGCTCAGGCTGGGGCGTGGGGTCGACAGTAGTCGAGGCAAGTGATGAGTACTAGGACCAAGATCTGTGATGCTTCACGTGTGAGGAAGGGCTGCATTCTGCGGATGTTGTAGAGAGCAATTCTACAAGATCGGGCCACAGAGATGATGTTGGTGTTGTAGCACAGCCGGTTGTCCAGTACCAAGCCAAGGTTCCTTTTCATTCGGTGAAGGGGAGACTTCGATGTCCTCAATGGTGACAAGTAGGTCCATCTGAGGCTAGTCTTTCCCCAGTATGAAGAAAAGCTCAGTCGTGTCTAGGTTAAGCTTCAGGTGATTGGCAGTCGTCCATTTGCTGATGTCAGCCAGGCATTTACATTTAGAGATGTGTGTTGCGATTTGGGTGTCAGATGGGGAAGGACAGGAACAGTTGGGTGTCATCTGCGTAGCAGTGATAGGAGAAGCCGTGGGATGTAATTACAGAGCCTAGAGATCTAGTGTATAAGGAGAACAGAAGGGGTCTTAGTACTGAGCCTTTTGGGACTCCAGTGTCAACGGAGGCATTCCATGTTACCTGATAGGTGCGATCTGTCAGGTAGGAAGTGAACCAGAATAACACAGATCCAGCAATGCCAAGCTCTGCCAGAGTGGAGAGAAGGATGAATGATGAGCATAGATGAGAGGGACAAGCCTCTGGCAACATGGAGGGACTCAGTTACTGTGAGCAGGGCCGTCTCTGTGGAGTGTGCAGCCTTGAAGCCTGACTGATGAGGGTCTAGCAGGTTGTTCTGAGAGAGATAGGAGTATAGTTGGGTAGAGACAGCACGCTCTAGGGTTTTGGAGAGGAATGAAAGGAGGGATTCAGGTCTGTAGTTCCAGATGTCGTGGTGTTAAGGGTGGGTTTCTGAGTGGCCTGATTCTGGCATCTTGAAGGCGGTTGGAAACAGGCCTGAATTGAGGGAGGTGTTGATTAGGGTCATGAGGAAGGGCAGGATGTCTTGGAGAAGGGAGGATAGGATTGGCTCAAGGGGGCAGGTGGTGTCGTGGTTGGATGCAACAACCCTGTTGACTTCTTCAGACGAGAGAGGGGCGAAGCAGGTAAGGCTGGGCGGTGTAGGGGTGGGTGTAGGGGGAGGGAGGAGGTAATGTCCTTCACCTTCTTTTTAAAGTAAGTGACAAAGTGATCAGCTGTGATGGAGGAGGGAGGAGGAGGGGAGGGAGGGTTGAGGACATGGAGAACATGGAGAAAAGTTTCCTAGGGTTGGAGGCGGAAGACTTGATCTATGCAAGGTAGAAGGCATATTTGGTTGCTGACACAGTAGAGGTCAAATCTGAGAGGAGGTGGAGGTAGTGAGAGAGATAATCAGCAGAGTCTGATTTCCTCCATTTTTTATGTTACAGCAGAACTTGCTGTAGCTACTACTGGAGCAGCAGTCCTACTTTAGCCACTTTTCCACAAAACTAGTTTTTAGTTCTTTTCAGGAGCAAAAAGGTTCCTCCAGCCAGCTGCTGTCTGTGTTTCCAATGCAGTCCAAAGACCTGTGAAGATGAGGCTGAGTCCGTATGAAGAAGGGACAGCTGCTTTTACATGAAACGAACGTCTCCACAACATGAATGTATTAAAGAACACTCCTAATGCACACCGAGACACACACAGCAGTGTGTCTCGGCAGCAGCTCTACTGTTTTACAGCAGAGCTTCTGATCCAGCAGTCCTACCGTGTTACAGCAGAACTTCTGATCAGTCCTACTGTGTTACAGCAGAACCTCTGATCCAGCAGTCCTACTGTGTTACAGCAGAGCTTCTGATCAGTCCTACCGTGTTACAGCAGAACTTCTGATCAGTCCTACTGTGTTACAGCAGAACTTGTGATCCAGCAGTCCTACTGTGTTACAGCAGAACTTCTGATCAGTCCTACTGTGTTACAGCAGAACCTCTGATCCAGCAGTCCTACTGTGTTATAGCAGAACCTCTGATCAGTCCTACTGTGTTACAGCAGAACCTCTGATCAGTCCTACTGTGTTACAGCAGAACCTCTGATCAGTCCTATTGTGTTACAGCAGAACCTCTGATCAGTCCTTCTGTGTTACAGCAGAACTTCTGATCCAGCAGTCCTACTGTGTTACAGCAGAACCTCTGATCAGTCCTTCTGTGTTACAGCAGAACTTCTGATCCAGCAGTCCTACTGTGTTACAACAGAACCTCTGATCAGTCCTACTGTGTTACAACAGAACCTCTGATCAGTCCTACTGTGTTACAACAGAACCTCTGATCAGTCCTACTGTGTTACAGCAGAACCTCTGATCCAGCAGTCCTACTGTGTTACAGCAGAACCTCTGATCCAGCAGTCCTACTGTGTTACAGCAGAACCTCTGATTGGTGGTGTGGTGACTTATTACAAATACCCTTGCTTACTGCCTGCTTATTGTTGGAGATACAAGTTCAGAGTGCCAGTTTGGTGGTGACGTCTGCGTATGTTTGGTGAGGAAGAGAAAGAGCTGAAGAGAGAATGGTAGGAGAAGAAAGGAACTTATCTCTATTCACTGGATATCTATTCACTCTGACTCATTCACTGCCAGTCACGTGGCTGTTTAGTGTTGGGGTTAGCTTAGGGTTGGGTTGGAAGCTATTTCCCGGAACAAAAGATCCCTTGCAGCGGCTGCCGTTACAACTTCACCCACTCGGGAGTCGGCACGCATATAGGACACAGTTCTAAAGACAAGCATTCAATATCCTCATACAGATTATAAATACAAGCATTCAATATCTTCATACAGATTATAAAGAGATAAAGACCAATATATTTATATATAATATTCAATTCAATTCAATTCAATTTTATTTGTATAGCCCTGAATCACAAGACAGTCTCAAAGGGCTTTACAGGCCAGATTGTTATGGGCCAAACGTGATTCATGACACCCGCCTAGCCCCGCCCCCCTAAGGGCAAGAAACAAGTCCCTTAATTAACAAGGAAGAAATCTGGAGGAGGAACCTCAGAGTGGGGGATCCCTCCTTCCAGGGATGGTTCAGAGTGCAATTGGTGTCATACGGGCATTTAAAAACAGGGGTAACAAAGCATGACAAAAATGCAAATGACAGAGTGCAAATAACAAAGTACAAATAGTAAATGAAATAGTAATAATGTGATGGGGTGCTGGCTGGAGAGCAAGCTGGTAGCCGGCAGGTGGGGTCAGGCCAGCAGGTATCCGGTCACGATCACAGCAGCACCCTAGATAATGGAGACAACATGAAGGTTAGATGGAGCACAGTAAGCAGGAAACATACAAGTATCCTCAGACCTAGCACCCATCGGCAGCTAGGGTAGGCTAGTGCTAACGGTATTGATTTAGCTGTAAATTAGAGCTGAGGGGCCCTCCTAGCAGCCAAAGGCGAGGGTAAATAGGTGGGTTTTTAGTCTGGCCTTAAATATATCATATCATAATATGCCATATATGCCATATATATACCATATATTAGATGGCAACTTATTTTTGCTGTACTGTGCTGTGCAATGACAATACATTTGAATCTAATCTATAATATCAAATGTTTCTATACACTTTCAAAATCGAGTGTATTTACAAATACCTTACAATTACTTCATTATTGTTTTATCAAACCTGATCTTAGCAAAACTGATTATTTTTCTTCTTCTTCTTCTTCTTCTTATTATTATTATTCTTGTAAGAATAACAAGATCACACTAGATCACAAGTCCTCTAGATCACAAGTCCTCTAGATCACAAGTCCTCTAGATCACAAGTCCTCTAGATCACAAGTCCTCTAGATCACAAGCCCTCTAGATCACAAGTCCTCTAGATCACAAGCCCTCTAGATCACAAGTCCTCTAGATCACAAGTCCTCTAGATCACAAGTCCTCTAGATCACAAGTCCTCTAGATCACAAGCCCTCTAGATCACAAGTCCTCTAGATCACAAGTCCCTAGGATCACAAGTCCTCTAGATCACAAGTCCTCTAGATCACAAGCCCTCTAGATCACAAGTCCTCTAGATCACAAGCCCTCTAGATCACAAGTCCTCTAGATCACAAGCCCTCTAGATCACAAGTCCTCTAGATCACAAGCCCTCTAGATCACAAGCCCTCTAGATCACAAGCCCTCTAGATCACAAGTCCTCTAGATCACAAGTCCTCTAGATCACAAGTCCTCTAGATCACAAGCCCTCTAGATCACAAGTCCTCTAGATCACAAGCCCTCTAGATCACAAGCCCTCTAGATCACAAGTCCTCTAGATCACAAGCCCTCTAGATCACAAGTCCTCTAGATCACAAGCCCTCTAGATCACAAGTCCTCTAGATCACAAGTCCTCTAGATCACAAGCCCTCTAGATCACAAGTCCTCTAGATCACAAGCCCTCTAGATCACAAGTCCTCTAGATCACAAGCCCTCTAGATCACAAGTCCTCTAGATCACAAGCCCTCTAGATCACAAGCCCTCTAGATCACAAGCGCTCCAAAAGGAAATGATTATACATGGAACATATCTTCCTGACCCTGAACCCTGACCCGATGAGGCCGTCGAGCATCATGAGGAGAGGCTCCAGAACATTGAGGAAAGGTTGAAGCTAAACCCCCACAAGGGTCTGCTACATTGATCAGCAGAATCCACCCAGACAAAGTCCAGGTCACCACCAAGCTACCACCAAACAAGAATCATGGGCATGGTTCACTACCAAGGCTGGTATCTGTGATCACCGAGCCCACCAAGCTCACCTGCTTATGACTGAGGTCACGTGGACCTGTGCTGCAGCACAGGAGGGCATCTTTAAGAAGGTAAAACAGCTGCTTACAGAGGCCCCTGTGTTAGTATTTTAGTAGTAGTAATAGTAATCGTAGTATTAGTAGTAGTAGTTGTAGTTAGTCGTAGTAGTAGTAGTAGTAATAGCCGTAAATTTAGCTGCTGCTACGAGCCACTAACACGGTTTTCCAGGGGTTCTCCAGCATAAGGACACAGGTAAGCCCTGACTCTAACTGGGCCAGGTGAAGCTGCTTAAACTGACCACCAACAACACACATTCCACATAGTTCTAGTAGTATGAGGCGGAGGGCTTCTACTTCTACTGCAGACACATGACGGACACGTTCACTTTCAATGTTGATGTCGGGACATTCCTGGCGGGTGGTCGTTATTGTAGAACATAACGGGGGGAACTCCACCTCCCGGGCATGCCACGAAACAAACCTATAGAGCCTAGAACGATGCGCGACTGTGCTTGAGTCCGGCATTGCTGGGAGAGACCTAGACAGTGATGACATGTCTCTGTAGCCTGCAAGTTGGACCAACTGCAGCCCAGAACCAGAACTAACCCTTCATGAACCAGAACTAACCCTTCATGAACCAGAACTAACCCTTCATGTTGGTGGAGGTTGAGCTGTCCAGGAGGTCCACCAAACCCAGCAAGCTTGCTTCAAGCAGCGGACACCAATCGTCAAATTTGGTGTCTTTTTACTTTCGTATATGTATATGTATATATATATATATATATATACTTTTGTACTGATTCATACAAACGTGGCCTCATAGCTTAGTACTCCCTCTAGTCCCTCAGCTAGAAGTGTGTTAGACAGTAGAATGCACGGCAGTGGAGCTAAATGCTACTTCACGTGTGCTTGGGCGAGTCACTGCTACTGTGCAACAATCTACTGGTTATTATGAATACATCATTATATAATATAATACACCATTATATAATATAATACACCATTATATAATATAATACACCATTATCGTCTCATACACAACTACGCAATGTGATATGATGAGGACGTCATATCACATTCATGCCCCACACACACACACACCACACACACACACACACACACACACACACGCCTCTAGATGTTCAATAATTACAGTCCCCGGGTAATACGACACATAGGAAGCACAAGAGAGAGAGAGAGCCAGAGAGAGAGAGAGATAGAGAGAGAGCCAGAGAGAGACAAAGAGAGAGAGAGAGAGAGAGAGAGAGAGAGAGAGAGAGAGAGAGAGAGATAGAGAGAGAGCCAGCGAGAGAGAGAGAGAGAGAAAGTGGCAGAGAGAGAGACAGAGAGACAGAAAGAGAGAGAGAGCCAGAGAGAGAGAGAGAGAGAGAGAGAGAGAGAGAGAGAGAGATAGAGAGAGAGCCAGAGAGAGAGAGAGAGAAAGTGGCAGAGAGAGAGAGAGAGAGCCAGAGAGAAAACACCCAACAATGCATGCAGAGCAGAATTAGGACGATACCCACTAATAATAAAAATTCAAAAGAGGGCATTCAAATTTCATAAGCACCTAAAAGACAGTGAGGCCGACACGCTCCATAACAAAGCCCTCATCCACAGAGAGACTCTAGAGCGATGGCCCCTCGGCCAGCTGGTTCTGTGACTCTATTCACAAAACCAAGCAGAGCCACCAGACAGAAACCCCATTAGAATAAACCAAATTATAAGAAAACAAAAAGAAAACCCTAAACAGACAATACACAACGGCAGAATACCTGAGCACTGTGACCCCTGATCCCAAACTCAGGACATCCTTGACTAGATACAGACTCAGCGAGCACAGCCTCGCCGTGGAGAGAGGCCGCCACCGGCAGACCTGGCTACCAAGAGAAGACAGACTCTGTACCCACTGCACCCAACAGGAGGTGGAAACCCAGCTACACTTCCTAACAACCTGCCACCTATACAAAGACATTTACATTTAGGGCATTTGGCAGACGCTTTTATCCAAAGCGACTTACAAAGAGTACATTTGTTGAAGGAGAGGCAGCAATATATCACTGTGGTACCTGAAGATAAGAATAGAGCTGTTTTCGAGCATTCATATTTATGAGACGAATAGAACGAGTTTCATAATTGCCAAGTTGCCTGGGCAGGCGTGCAATTCTAAGCGTGATACAACATCTGAGAATGAACAACAATGCTAAGTGTCTTAATAAGTGTTAAGACATATAAACACACAGGTTTAGTGCTAGGGGGGGGTTATGTAGAGTCCAGGTGAACTCTGAACAGGTGGGTCTTGAGTCTCTTGCGGAAGCTGGCGAGCGACTCGGCTGTCCTGACATGAGCCGGGAGCTCATTCCACCGCTGCGGAGCCAGAACCGTGAAGAGTTGGGACTTGGAAGAGCGATGTTTGGCTGTTTTTAGTGAAGGCGGTACCAGTCGTTTGGCAGACGTTGCCGAGCGGAGTGCTCGGGCTGGGGCGTAGGGTCGGACTAATTTTTGGAGGTAGGTAGGGGCGGTTCCGTTGACAGCCATGAAAGTCAGTACCAGAGTCTTGAATCGAATGCGAGCGATTACCTGGAGCCAGTGGAGGTTGCGGAAGAGGGGGGTTACATGGGAGAATTTAGGTAGGTTGAACACGAGGCGTGCTGCTGCGTTCTGGATGCGTTGTAAGGGCTTGATTGTTGAGGCGGGGAGTCCAGCCAGGAGAGAGTTGCAGTAGTCGAGAAGAGTGATAACGAGCGCTTGGACCAGGATCTGCGCTGCTTCACGTGTGAGGAAGGGCCGGATCTTGCGGATGTTGTAGAGAGCAATTCTACATGATCGGGCCACAGAGGTAATGTTGGCGTTGCAGGACAGCCGGTCATCCAGTACCACGCCAAGGTTCCTTGCCGTGGGTGCAGGGGAGACTTCGATGTCCTCGATGGTGACAAGTAGGTCCATCTGAGGGCAGTCTTTACCCGGTATGAAGAGAAGCTCAGTCTTGTCGAGGTTGAGCTTCAGGTGGTTGGCGGTCGTCCATCTGCTGATGTCGGCCAGGCATTTTGAGATGCGTGTTGCGATGTGGGTGTCTGAGGGGGGGAAGGAAAGAAACAGTTGGGTGTCATCAGCATAGCAGTGGTAGGAGAAGCCGTGGGATGTGATTACAGGGCCGAGAGATCTAATGTATAAAGAAAACAGAAGGGGTCCCAGTACTGAGCCTTGGGGTACTCCGGTGTCAAGGGTGCAGGGTCTGGACAGGGAGCCATTCCATGTGAGCTGATAAGTGCGATCTGTCAGGTAGGAAGTGAACCAGGATAACGCAGTTCCAGTGATGCCAAGCTCTGCCAGGGTGGAGAGGAGAATCTGGTGGTTCACTGTGTCGAAAGCGGCGGACAGGTCAAGGAGGATGAGCACGGATGAGAGGGAAGAGCTTCTGGCGTCGCGAAGGGACTCTGATACTGCAAGCAGGGCCGTCTCCGTGGAGTGCGCCGCTTTGAAGCCTGACTGATGAGGATCGAGCAGGTTGTTCTCGGAGAGATAAGATGATAGTTGGGTGGAGACAGCACGTTCTATGGTTTTGGAGAGGAATGATAGGAGAGACACAGGTCTGTAGTGTCGGACGTCGGTGGTGTCCAGGGTGGGTTTCTTAAGGAGTGGCTTGATTCTGGCGGTCTTGAAGGCAGTCGGAAACAGGCCTGAAGTGAGGGAGGTGTTAGTTAGGGTGGTGAGGAAGGGAAGGATGTCGCCCGAGATGTCTTGGAGAAGAGAGGACGGGATTGGGTCAAGGGGGCAGGTGGTGGCATGGTTGGATGTCACAAGCCTGTTGACTTCTTCAGAGGAGAGGGGGTTAAAGCAGGTAAGGCTGGTAGGGGTGGGTGAAGGGGGAGTGAGGGAAGAAGCAGGGGTGAAAGAGGAGGTAATGTCATTCACCTTCTTTGTAAAGTAGGTGGCAAAGTCATCTGCTGAGAGGGAGGAGGGAGGAGGAGGGGAGGGAGGGTTGAGGAGGAGGAAACATGGAAAAAAATTTCCTGGGGTTGGAGGCGGAAGAGTTGATCTTTGTAAGATAGAAGGCAGATTTGGCTGCTGACACAGTAGAGGTGAAACATGAGAGGAGGTGGAGGTAGTGAGAGAGATCATCAGCAGAGTCAGATTTTCTCCATTTTCTCTCAGCTGCCCGTAACTCTGTTCTATGAGCCCGCAGAGTTTCGGACAGCCAGGGAGGTGGAGGAGAGGCTCGTGCCGGTCTGGAGATAAGTGGACAGAGTGAGTCGAAGGATGAGGAGAGAGAAGAAGTCAGAGTGGAGGACGCTTCCTCTACTGACAAGAGGGAGAATTGTTGGGGGGGAGGTAGTGAGGAGAGGACAGTTGCAGAGAGAGTAGAGGGAGAGAGAGTTTTCAGGTTCCTACGGGAGGTGACGATGTGAGGCGTAGCAGGTAGGGAGGTGGGAGATTTTAGGGGGAGGGAGAAAGCAACAAAATGGTGATCAGACACAGGGAGGGGGGTGACAGAGAGTGCCGAAGTGGCGCAGGACCTTGTGAAGACAAGGTCAAGTTGGTTCCCGGCTCTGTGGGTGGAAGGAGAAGGAGTGAGCGCCAAACCGAATGTGGCGAAGAAGTTGATGAATTCGGATGATTGTAACTTCTCTGGCTGGATGTTGAAGTCGCCCAGAACGACAAGTGGGGTGCCATCTTCGGGAAAACAGCTGAGGAGGGCATCCATCTCGTCGAAGAAGTCGCCAAGAGGACCCGGTGGTAGATCACGGCAATGTTGAGCTTGATCGGAAGGGTAACAGATACAGCATGGAGTTCAAGTGCAGATCTGGTCAGGTGTTCCAGGGGAAGGACCTGGTATGACCACTTTGGAGAGATGAGGAGTCCTGTTCCCCCACCTCGCCCAGAGGGTCGGGGAGTGTGTGTGAAAGAGTAGGTCGTGGAAAGGGCGGCAGGGGTGGCAGTATTTTCCGGGGTGATCCAGGTCTCTGTGAGAGCCAGGAAGTGGAGAGACTGGAGGGCAGCGTGGGCCAGAATGGTCTCAGTTTTCTTGACCGACGATTGGCAATTCCAGAGTCCCCCTCTCACATCAAGGCCTGTGTAGGTTGAGATCGTAGGGTAGAGGAGATTGGAGGGGTAGCGGCAACGAGTAGAGGGTCTTCGGTGACATCTCCCGCGGTAGGATGTCCAGACTGTAATGGACTGTAGGCACATGTCTAGCACAGGAGGAGGGAAGGTGTAGGACTAACCTGTAGCTGTAGGACTCCCTGGACGGACTCCCACAGAATGACTCCCTTGTCTTTGTTCTGGGTCCGCAGAATGACTCCCTTGTCTTTGTTCTGGGAAAGAAAATGGCTCTACCAGTTCATCTACAAGAATAGCTCAGAAATACAACACTGATTCTGTTTCTCCACTTACCAACAGCAGAATAGTATGCAGCCTTCTTCTACAACAGATTGTACAAGACATTAGAGATACATACTTCACACAGATTTCAAACACCCAAAAGAATTTAGAAAACTTAACAAACAACCAAAAACTTCCATATCTGCTGGGCGAGGTACAGGAATGTGCAAACACAGCAGCAAGATTTGTGAGCTGTTGAGACAGGAGAAGGACAACGGAATACAACCTCCATAAAGACTGTCAATCACCTGTCAATGCCACGTTATTATTATCATCATTATTTTAATTTGTATTTTTGTATTTTTGTATTATTATTAAATACTGTATATATATATATATATATTTTATATATATATCCTTTTATTTTATTTTTTGGTAAAAACATTTATATTGAATTTCTTCTAATTTCTTTTTTCCTTTTTATTGTATCTTATTTTGTATTTTTATATTTTTGTATTTTTTATATATATATATATATATTTATTTTTTTACTTTTACTGTATATATTTAGTTCTTTATAAATATACTTTTTATTTACCACTCGCTTTGGCAATGTAAATGTACGTTTCCCATGACAATAAAGCTCTTTAAATTGAATTTAATTGAATTGAGAGAGAGAGAGCCAGAGAGAGAGAGAGAGAGGGAGAGAGAGTGTGGTGTGTGTGTGTATGTGTGTGTGTGTGTCTGTGTGTCTGTGTGTGTGTGTTGCCAGATGGTTTTGCAGAAAGAAAGCAAGAACAGAGAGGGGGTGGAAGAGATTTCGGTTGAGGAGGTTTTGTGCTTCATAATCGGAATTATTCATATTTGCATGAATTCTGGATATTTCACTGACAGTTCATAAATGCTCTGATTCCCGGTTGTCACACCAGCAGACACAAAGTTAGTAAAGGTAAGCCTAACCAACCAGAGAAGGAACCACCACCAGACTCAAAGTTAGAGTTACCACAATATATAGTTATATAGTATATATTTAGGTAGTTAGTTGGAACCACCACCTTAACTATGTCTGGAGGTCTCAACAACAAAATGGCCTGATTACAGTTTGCAAAAAAGTACCAACTTTTCAACATATCATCTTGTAAAGTACCAAGTATGAACTTGTAACGTTCAAGTTCAAGTTTGTTTATTGTCATTCATACACACAGCAGTAACGACCAAGGTGCTAACACAGAAGAAAAAACATACTAAAATACAACATGATATAGAAATACAACACAGTGATCAGCATATGTAAACATGAGCACAGAGGAAACTATAAGAATATACATATAATATAATATATATATATATATATATATATATATATATATATATACATAATATAAATAATGGCAAACTAGTAATTCTACATGGTCCAGGTAGGAGGCTCAGCGGTGACAATGGTCTGGTTATAAAGTGACGGGGGAGTCAAGTAGATACCAGGTCGATACCAAGTATCACATATGTACTTGTAAAGTACCAAATAGCAACTTGTAGTTGAAGTTGGAGGTCAACGTAACTTCAGGCAGTGCACCTGGTCCCACTGAGATGAATCAGAGCATACAATTGGCTGCAGAGTCAATGTTGCCCTGAGTAACCAAAGGAAAGGTGACAGATGATGAGGCTAATTGGAAAACTAATGAGGTCCACAAATCCATTCTGGGGAGGAGAGAGAGACAGGGAGAGAGAGACAGACAAGAGATAGAGAGAAACAGACAGACAGACAGACAGACAGACAGACAGACAGACAGAGAGACAGAGAGAGAGAGAGAGAGAGAGAGAGAGAGAGAGAGAGAGAGAGAGAGAGAGAGAGAGAGAGACAGAGAGAGAGAGAGATAGAGAGAGAGGGAGAGAGAGAGACAGACAGACAGAGAGACAGAGAGAGAGAGAGAGAGCTCTCTGTCTGACTGTCTGAGAGAGAGAGAGAGAGAGAGAGAGAGAGAGAGAGAGAGAGAGACAGAGAGAGAGGGAGAGAGAGAGACAGACAGACAGAGACAGAGAGAGCGAGAGAGAGACTCTGGGACTCTATTCACAAAACCAAGCAGAGCCACCAGACAGAAACCCCATTAGAATAAACCAAATTATAAGAAAACAAAAAGAAAACCCTAAACAGACAATACACAACGGCAGAATACCTGAGCACTGTGACCCCTGATCCCAAACTCAGGACATCCTTGACTAGATACAGACTCAGAGAGCACAGCCTCGCCGTGGAGAGAGGCCTCCACCGGCAGACCTGGCTACCAAGAGAAGACAGACTCTGTACCCACTGCACCCACCAGGGGCGGACGGTGTATAGGGGCGATTTGGGCGACGCACTACCAACTGGGAGAAAGAGGATTTTTTTTTCTAACCAATTCTATCACAGCAAAAGTAGTTATCAGTGTTCTAGACATATTATCTGTCATTGTCCAATCAGAATCGTCAGATTCAAGTCGTGTTTCAAATGGTCCCGCCTCTCTGGGCGATTTCATTGACGTGGAAAATCGCCCAAGCATTCTCCCATTGACTCTCATGTTAAAACTTTTTTTTTCTGAAAATGAGCCTCCAATGCATTTTGAATGAGGATTTTGGGAGTCGCCCTAACGCGCTTGCGTCATACATAACTGAGCAAAGAGAGGGAGGGGATATCTTCCATCGAGTCACTTGCTACTTTCAAGATGGCTACTAGTGTGTGCAATTCCGTTGTGTCTCTGAAAGAAGTTCCTTTTAGTCGACGATCCAATTCAGACAAATTGGCATTAACCAAATTTAATAGCTGCACCTCATCATTCTGGCTTGGTCTTTAATGTGTAAAGCCAAGATGCACTGCCACTGACCACATTAGGTCAAACCTCAATTGTTTAGTCACTTTGGGACATGGAAATGTAGCTTTTATGAAGAAGCACTTTGGTGGTATCCTAAATACCAGAAATGGTAGATCTAAAGATCCAATTCTCAACTATGCGGTGTTTATTTATTTATTGTTGAAAGTCTGCACTTTCCTTTACACTTTAAGTTAATTTGACTGCACTATCTTGTTGTATGTTTGTTGTAAAGGTTGTGAAAGCTCTTGATCCTCTTGATCCTTGGTCAGTTAATAAATACTTGACTTAATATGCTGCCCCTGTCTTTATGTGGTTGCTGGACATATCTTGTGTCCTGTTCAGCTGTTTTACATCATACAACATTAGATTCATGTAAATAATTAATAGCTACACCATTTTTGTTTATGGAGTTGCCATCTAGTGGACATAAGAAGGACTCTGTATGAGTTAATCATCTAACAACAAATTGATACTGTCTTGCTTAATGCACCTATTGAATGGGTCACCTTAATCATTATCAGAAAAATTGCCCCCCCTGAGATTTTCTTCAGGAGCCGCCACTGCACCCAACAGGAGGTGGAAACCCAGCTCCACTTCCTAACAACCTGCCACCTATACCAAGACATTAGAGATACATACTTCACACAGATCTCAAACACACAAAAGAATTTAGAAAACTTAACAAACAACCAAAAACTTCCATATCTGCTGGGCGAGGTACAGGAATGTGCAAACACAGCAGCAAGATTTGTGAGATGTTGAGACAGGAGAAGGACAACGGAATACAACCTCAAACAAAATAAAACATTTTGTAATTTTGTAATTTCTTTTTTTTCTCTTTCTCTTTCTCTTTCTTTTCCGTTTTTTCTTTTTTCCTTTTTTGTATTTTTACTTTTACTGTATATATTTCATTCTTTATAAATATACTTTTTATTTACCACTCGCTTTGGCAATGTAAATGTCCGTTTCCCATGACAATAAAGATCTTTAAGATCTTGTCCCTGAGCAAGACACCACCTAACCCTACCTGCTCCTCCTAGCTAAGTGTGGAGGTGTCCCTGAGAAAGACACCACCTAACCCTACCTGCTCCCCCTAGCTAAGTGTGGAGGTGTCCCTGAGCAAGACACCACCTAACCCTATCTGCTCCTCCTAGCTAAGTGTGGAGGTGTCCCTGAGCAAGACACCACCTAACCCTACCTGCTCCTCCTAGCTAAGTGTGGAGGTGTCCCTGAGCAAGACACCACCTAACCCTACCTGCTCCTCCTAGTTAAGTGTGGAGGTGTCCCTGAGCAAGACACCACCTAACCCTACCTGCTCCTCCTCCTAGCTAAGTGTGGAGGTGTCCCTGAGCAAGACACCACCTAACCCTACCTGCTCCTCCTAGCTAAGTGTGGAGGTGTCCCTGAGCAAGACACCACCTAACCCTACCTGCTCCTGACGTGTTGGTTGCTACCTTGCATGGTTGGCACCACCGTCGGTGTATGAATGGGTGAATGTGAGGCGACTGTAAAGCACTTTGGATAAAAATGCGATATAAATGCAATCCATTTACCATACATCTGCCAACACATTGTGGGATCATCACGCAAACATCATTTAACTGAGGACTGAATCCTGTTGACTCCAATTATTGGCACAGAGCTGTGCCCTCAGATAATGTGTAGTCATATACAGATAATGTGTAGTCATATACAGATAATGTGTAGTAGTCATATACAGATAATGTGTAGTCATATACAGATAATGTGTAGTAGTCATATACAGATAATGTGTAGTCATATACAGATAATGTGTAGTCATATACAGATAATGTGTAGTAGTCATATACAGATAATGTGTAGTCATATACAGATAATGTGTAGTAGTCATATACAGATAATGTGTAGTCATATACAGATAATGTGTAGTAGTCATATACAGATAATGTGTAGTAGTCATATACAGATAATGTGTAGTCATATACAGATAATGTGTAGTAGTCACATACAGATAATGTGTAGTAGTCATATACAGATAATGTGTAGTAGTCACATACAGATAATGTGTAGTAGTCATATACAGATAATGTGTAGTCATATACAGATAATGTGTAGTAGTCACATACAGATAATGTGTAGTAGTCATATACAGATAATGTGTAGTCATATGCAGATAATGTGTCGTCATATACAGATAATGTGTAGTCACATACAGATAATGTGTAGTCATATACAGATAATGTGTAGTAGTCATATACAGATAATGTGTAGTCATATACAGATAATGTGTAGTAGTCATATACAGATAATGTGTAGTCATATACAGATAATGTGTAGTAGTCATATACAGATAATTTGTAGTCATATACAGATAATGTGTAGTCATATACAGATAATGTGTAGTAGTCATATACAGATAATTTGTAGTCATATACAGATAATGTGTAGTCATATACAGATAATGTGTAGTAGTCATATACAGATAATGTGTAGTAGTCATATACAGATAATGTGTAGTCATATACAGATAATGTGTAGTAGTCACATACAGATAATGTGTAGTAGTCATATACAGATAATGTGTAGTCATATACAGATAATGTGTAGTAGTCACATACAGATAATGTGTAGTAGTCATATACAGATAATGTGTAGTCATATGCAGATAATGTGTTGTCATATACAGATAATGTGTAGTCACATACAGATAATGTGTAGTAGTCATATACAGATAATGTGTAGTAGTCATATACAGATAATGTGTAGTCATATACAGATAATGTGTAGTAGTCATATAAAGATAATGTGTAGTAGTCATATACAGATAATGTGTAGTAGTCATATTCAGATAATGTGTAGTAGTCATATACAGATAATGTGTAGTAGTCATATACAGATAATGTGTAGTAGTCATATACAGATAATGTGTAGTCATATACAGATAATGTGTAGTAGTCATATACAGATAATGTGTAGTAGTCATATACAGATAATGTGTAGTAGTCATATACAGATAATGTGTAGTAGTCATATACAGATAATGTGTAGTCATATACAGATAATGTGTAGTAGTCATATACAGATAATGTGTAGTAGTCATATACAGATAATGTGTAGTCATATACAGATAATATGTCGTCATATACAGATAATGTGTAGTAGTCATATACAGATAATGTGTAGTAGTCATATACAGATAATGTGTAGTCCATCCATCCATCCATTATCGTCCGCTTATCCGGGGTCGGGTCGCGGTGGCAGCCGGCTAAGCAGGGCCCCCCAGGCTTCCTTCTCCCCAGCCACACTCTCTAGTTCCTCCTGGGGGATCCCGAGGCGTTCCCAGGCCAGACGAGACATGTAATCCCTCCAGTGAGTTCTGGGTCTGCCCCGGGGTCTCCTCCCAGTTGGACGTGACCGGAAAACCTCCAAAGGGAGGCGCCCGGGGGGCATCCTAATCAGATGCCCGAACCACCTCAGCTGACTCCTTTCGATGCGGAGGAGCAGCGGCTCTACTCCGAGCTCCCTCCGGATGTCTGAGCTCCTCACCCTATCTCTAAGGCTGAGCCCAGCCACCCTGCGGAGGAAACTCATTTCGGCCGCTTGTATCCGCCATCTCATTCTTTCGGTCACTACCCAAAGCTCGTGACCATAGGTGAGGGTTGGAACGTAGATGGACCAGTAAATCGAAAGCTTCGCCTTCCGGCTCAGCTCCCTCTTCACCAAAACGGACCGGTACAGCGCTCGCATCACTGCAGAAGCTGCACCAATCCGTCTGTCCATCTCCCGCTCCATTTTGCCCTCACTCGTGAACAAGACCCCGAGATACTTGAACTCCTTCGCTTGAGGCAGCAACTGACTCCCAACCCGGAGGGAACACTCCACCGTTTTCCGGCAGAGAACCATGGCCTCAGACTTGGAGGTGCTGACTCTCATCCCGACTGCTTCACACTCGGCTGCAAACCGCCCCAGTGCATGCTGGAGGTCACGGTCTGATGTAGCCAACAGAACCACATCATCTGCAAAGAGCAGAGATGCAATTCTGAGGTCCCCAAACCGGACACTCTCCTCACCTCGGCTGCGCCTTGAGATTCTGTCCATGAAGATCACGAACAGAACCGGTGACAAGGGGCAACCTTGGCGGAGTCCAACACCCACTGAGAACATGCTTGACTTTGTGCCGAGAATACGGACGCAGCTCGCACTTTGTTCATACAAGGACCGAATGGCACGTACCAACGGCCCCGGTACCCCATACTCCCGTAGTACCCCCCACATGATTCCCCGGGGGACACGGTCATAGGCCTTCTCCAAGTCCACAAAGCACATGTAGACTGGATGGGCAAACTCCCATGCGCCCCCCAACAACCCTGCGAGGGTAAAGAGCTGGTCCACTGTTCCACGGCCGGGACGGAATCCGCATTGTTCCTCCTGGAGCTGAGGTTTGACAATCGGCCGGAGCCTCCTTTCCAGCACCCTGGAATAAACTTTCCCGGGGAGGCTGAGCAGTGTGATACCCCGATAGTTGGAGCACACCCTCCGGTCCCCTTTTTTGAAAATGGGGACCACCGCCCCGGTCTGCCACTCCACAGGTACTGTCCCCGACCTCCACGCTACATTGACTAGGCGTGTCAGCCACGACAGCCCGACAATGTCCAGAGCCTTCAGCATCTCAGGGCGAATCTCATCCACACCTGGCACCTTGCCACTGAAGAGCTTTTTGACTACTTCAGCGACCTCTACCAAGGATATGGGTGAGACTTCCCCCGAGTCTTCAGACTCTGCCTCTTCCCCAGAGGACGTACTGGTCGGGTTCAGGAGCTCCTCAAAGTGTTCTTTCCACCGCCCGACAATATCCTCAGTCTGGGTCAGCGGTTCTCCTCCCCGACTGAGCACAGCCTGAGCCAAGCCCTGCTTTCCCTTCCTGAGTCGCCGGACAGTTTGCCAGAACCTCCTTGAGGCCAACCGAAAGTCCTGCTCCATGGCCTCCCCGAACTCCTCCCACACCCGGGTTTTTGCTTCAGCAACCGTTGAAGCTGCGGTCCTTTTGGCCTCCCGGTACCTGTCTGCTGTTTCAGGAGACCCCTGGGCCAACCAGGCCCGAAAGGCCTCCTTCTTCAGCCTGACGGCTTCCTTCAACGCTGGTGTCCACCAACGGGTTCTTGGGTTTCCGCCACGACAGGCACCAACAGCCTTTTGACCACAGCTCCGAGCTGCAGCCTCTACAATGGAGGCTCTGAACATGGCCCACTCAGGTTCCATGTCCCCAACCTCCCCCGGGATGCACGAGAAGTTCTTCTGGAGGTGGCAGTTAAAGACCCTACAGACAGGGGCTTCCACCAGACGTTCCCAGTTCACCCTCACTACACGTTTGGGTTTACCAGGTCTGTCTGGCAGCCTCCCGCGCCATCTGATCCAACTCACCACCAGGTGGTGATCAGTTGACAGCTCTGCTCCCCTCTTCACCCGAGTGTCCAAAACATGCGGCCGCAGATCTGCTGATACGATTACAAAGTCGATCAGCGACCTTTGGCCTAAGGTGGTCCGGTACCAGGTACACTTGTGGACCACCCTATGTTCGAACATGGTGTTTGTTATGGCCAGTCCATGACTACCACAGAAGTCCAATAACAAAACACCACTCTGGTTCAGATCGGGCAGGCCGTTCATCCCAATCACTCCCCTCCAGGTTTCTCCATCATTGCCCACGTGTGCGTTGAAGTCCCCCAGTAGAACTATGGAGTCCCTGGATGGAACCCTTTCCAGGATGTCACCCAAGGACTCCAAGAAGGCCGGATACTCTGAGCTGCTGTTTGGTGCGTAGGCACACACAACAGTCAGAGCCTTTCCCCCAGTGACTTGCAGTCACATGGAGGCGACCCTCTCGTTCAGAGAGAACTCCAACACAGCGGCGCTCAGCCGGGGACTTGTGAGTATCCCCACACCCGCCTGGCGCCTCACACCCTGGGCAACTCCGGAGAAGTAGAGGGTCCAGCCCCTCTCCAGGAGTTTGGTTCCAGACCCGGTGCTGTGCGTGGAGGTGAGCCCAACCATATCTAGTTGGTACCGCTCCACCTCCCGCACCAGCTCCGGCTCCTTCCCCGCCAGTGAGGTGACGTTCCACGTCCCTAGAACCAGTCGGCGATGACGGGGATCCGCACGCCCAGGACCCCGCTTTTGCCTACCGCCCGGTATACAATGCACCCGACCCCAATGACTCTGTAGTAGTCATATACAGATAATGTGTAGTAGTCATATACAGATAATGTGTCGTCATATACAGATAATGTGTAGTCATATACAGATAATGTGTCGTCATATACAGATAATGTGTAGTCATATACAGATAATGTGTCGTAGTCATATACAGATAATGTGTCGTCATATACAGATAATGTGTCGTCATATACAGATAATGTGTAGTAGTCACATACAGATAATGTGTAGTCATATACAGATAATGTGTAGTAGTCACATACAGATAATGTGTAGTCATATACAGATAATGTGTAGTAGTCACATACAGATAATGTGTAATCATATACAGATAATGTGTAATCATATACAGATAATGTGTAGTAGTCACATACAGATAATGTGTAGTCATATACAGATAATGTGTAGTCATATACAGATAATGTGTAGTCATATACAGATAATGTGTAGTCATATACAGATAATGTGTAGTCATATACAGATAATGTGTCGTCATATACAGATAATGTGTAGTCATATACAGATAATGTGTCGTCATATACAGATAATGTGTCGTCATATACAGATAATGTGTCGTCATATACAGATAATGTGTCGTCATATACAGATAATGTGTCATCATATACAGATAATGTGTAGTCATATACAGATAATGTGTAGTAGTCATATACAGATAATGTGTAGTAGTCATATACAGATAATGTGTAGTCATATACAGATAATGTGTCATCATATACAGATAATGTGTAGTCATATACAGATAATGTGTCGTCATATACAGATAATGTGTCGTCATATACAGATAATGTGTAGTCATATACAGATAATGTGTAGTCATATACAGATAATGTGTCGTCATATACAGATAATGTGTAGTCATATACAGATAATGTGTCGTCATATACAGATAATGTGTAGTCATATACAGATAATGTGTCGTCATATACAGATAATGTGTAGTCATATACAGATAATGTGTCGTCATATACAGATAATGTGTCGTCATATACAGATAATGTGTAGTCATATACAGATAATGTGTCGTCATATACAGATAATGTGTCGTCATATACAGATAATGTGTCATCATATACAGATAATGTGTAGTCATATACAGATAATGTGTAGTAGTCATATACAGATAATGAGTAGTAGTCATATACAGATAATGTGTAGTCATATACAGATAATGTGTCATCATATACAGATAATGTGTAGTCCATATACAGATAATGTGTCGTCATATACAGATAATGTGTCGTCATGTACAGATAAATGTTGTAGTCATATACAGATAATGTGTAGTCATATACAGATAATGTGTCGTCATATACAGATAATGTGTCGTCATATACAGATAATGTGTAGTCATATACAGATAATGTGTCGTCATATACAGATAATGTGTAGTCATATACAGATAATGTGTAGTCATATACAGATAATGTGTAGTCATATACAGATAATGTGTCGTCATATACAGATAATGTGTCGTCATATACAGATAATGTGTAGTCATATACAGATAATGTGTAGTCATATACAGATAATGTCATATACAGATAATGTGTAGTCATATACAGATAATGTGTCGTCATATACAGATAATGTGTCGTCATATACAGATAATGTGTAGTCATATACAGATAATGTGTAGTCATATACAGATAATGTGTCGTCATATACAGATAATGTGTCGTCATATACAGATAATGTGGTAGTCCATATACAGATAAATGTGTAGTCATATACAGATAATGTCATATACAGATAATGTGTAGTCATATACAGATAATGTGTCGTCAATATACAGATAATGTGTCCGTCATATACAGATAATGTGTAGTCATATACAGATAATGTGTCGTCAATATACAGATAATGTGTAGTCATATACAGATAATGTGTCGTCATATACAGATAATGTGTCGTCATATACAGATAATGTGTCGTCATATACAGATAATGTGTAGTCATATACAGATAATGTGTCGTCATATACAGATAATGTGTCGTCATATACAGATAATGTGTAGTCATATACAGATAATGTGTAGTCATATACAGATAATGTCATACACAGATAATGTGTAGTCATATACAGATAATGTGTCGTCATATACAGATAATGTGTCGTCATATACAGATAATGTGTAGTCATATACAGATAATGTGTCGTCATATACAGATAATGTGTAGTCATATACAGATAATGTGTCGTCATATACAGATAATGTGTCGTCATATACAGATAATGTGTAGTCATATAGAGATAATGTGTAGTCATATACAGATAATGTGTCGTCATATACAGATAATGTGTACACACACACACACAGGTGTGTGTGTGTGTGTGTGTGTGTGTGTGTGTGTGTGTGTGTGTGTGTGTGTGTGTGTGTGTGTGTGTGTGTGTGTGTGTGTGCTAGTGGCGTCCTCTGGTGGTGGTCATCTGTTCTTGACCCTCAGTGAGTCAACACTTTTCAACATGCACCTAATTGTCTCATCATTTTTGGTCGAAGTGACAAAAATTAGGACAGATGTTTGTAATGAGCCAGATGTGCTACATCAACATCAGGGCAGAGGCAGCAGCCCTGGAGGAGAGCCGGAGCATCCCTACGAGCTCTGCGCAGTATTTGTATTTGACCTTCTACCGTGGCACCATAGAGAGAGTTCTGTTGAGTGGTGTCACTGTGTGGTGTGGTAATGCCACTGCTCAGGTCAGGAAAGCCATCCAGAGGGTTGTTAGGATGGCAGAAAAGGGTGTGCACTTCCATCCATCGAGGAGATCTTTCAGTCCAGGTGTCAACGTAAGGGCAGCTCCATCCTAAAGGACCAGAGTCACCCTGGACACCAACTGTTCTCCCCCTGCGGTCCGCTCACCGGTTCCGCAGTATTAGAACCAGGACTAGCAGGTTCAAGAACAGTTTCTACGCACAGGCAGTGCGCCTAATGAACTGCTCATCACGCAATAGTGGACTTTTTGGACTATTGGACCATTGGACTATTGGAGGTCTCACATTTACACTAGATTTCCTATTTCACACCACCACTGTGTCATCTGCAAACTTGACGATGGTGTTAAAGCTGGACCTGGCCACACAGTCATGTGTGTACAGGGAGTACAGTAGGGGGCTGAGGACGCAACCCTGGGGGGTTCCTGTGTTCAGGGTGAGGAGTCCTGGAGATATGTTTGCCCACCCTGACGACCTGGGGCCTGGTGTTGAGGTAGTCCAGGATCCAGGCGCACAGGGGGGTGTCAGACCCCCTGATCAATCAGCTTGCCAGCCAGGTTGCTGGGAACTATGGTGCTGAAAGCAAAACTCAAGTCAATCATCAACATTCTCACATTGCCCCCGTTCAGACTGTAGAGATGAGAGAGGGAGCTGTGTATCCTGTATGTGTAACAAATAAAGTTCTTGAATCTTGAATCCCTCTTGTCTCTCTGTCTTCAACATCTGTTCTCTGAGTTTTCTCTCATCTTTCTTTTCAGGTTTCTCTCTCTCCTCTACTCCCCCATTACACCACTATGGTGTATTTTGTAAAATAATATAGACCTTCTTTATTTCATCTTTGTGTTTGCATTGAAACTCAGAGGAAAAGTTGCCAAAACGTAGACATCCATTTCAGTTGCCAAAACGTCGGCGCTGACTGAAATGTTTTACAACTCAGTTTTACTATTGGACAATGTAATAATACAGCAGTGACAATGATGATTTTAATAGCCATTATTCATTTCCATATATACTTTTTTTGTCAAAGCCACATGCAGCCCCAGGGGAGGGGCTACAGCTTTAGCCCCTCCCCTGGTCGGCATCCATTTTTTATGAACAGAGAAATAACAATCAACAGAATGATTCCATATGAAAAATGGCAAATGTGAAAATGAGAAATGGTACAATTCAATTTGAATGTGATTTTGTGCTTTTCTTGCCTTTGAAGCAAACGTTTAATTTCAGCTTAAGGATGACGGACATGTTGATGTTGCAGTTGCCTCCTAAACATACATCATGCATTATCATGTAGCCTACATATATCATGTACAGGCTAATCCATTATCATTTAAAGGATAATGCATTATCACATATGGTAATGAGAGAGAAGGAAAGGTATTACCTGATAGGGCCGGGTCCGGGGACATTAACAGACCACTGCTATCATTTAGCAACATCAGGCTAGATATACTAGCACATAAATATAGCATTAGCAACATCAGGCTAGATATACTAGCACAGAAATATATGTTCTACTAGCATTTAGTATTTAGCAACATCGAGGTAGATTTACTAGCACACAAATGTATGTTCTACTAGCATTTAGCAACAACAGGCTAAATTTACTAGAACAGAAATATACTGCAGCGACCATGCTCCTAAACCCTTCATCCTGACCAGCCTCCTAAACCCTACATCCTGACCATGCTCCTAAACCCTACATCCTGACCATGCTCCTAAACCCTACATCCTGACCAGGCTCCTAAACCCTACATCCTGACCAGGCTCCTAAACCCTACATCCTGACCAGGCTCCTAAACCCTACATCCCGACCAGGCTCCTAAACCCTACATCCCGACCAGCTCCTAAACCCTACATCCCGACCAGGCTCCTAAACCCTACATCCCGACCAGGCTCCTAAACCCTACATCCCGACCATGCTCCTAAACCCTACATCCCGACCAGGCTCCTAAACCCTACATCCCGACCAGGCTCCTAAACCCTACATCCCGACCAGACTCCTAAACCCTACATCCCGACCAGACTCCTAAACCCTACATCCCGACCAGGCTCCTAAACCCTACATCCCGACCAGACTGGTCCTTGAGTCTCTTGTTAAGGAGGGGGGTTATGTAGAGTCCAGGTGAACTCTGAACAGGTGGGTCTTGAGTCTCTTGTTAAGGAGGGGGGTTATGTAGAGTCCAGGTGAACTCTGAACAGGTGGGTCTTGAGTCTCTTGCGGAAGCTGGCGAGCGACTCGGCTGTCCTGACATGAGCCGGGAGCTCATTCCACCACTGCGGAGCCAGAACCGTGAAGAGTTGGGACTTGGAAGAGCGATGTTTGGCTGTTTTTAGTGAAGGCGGTACCAGTCGTTTGGCAGAAGTTGCCGAGCGGAGTGCTCGGGCTGGGGCGTAGGGTCGGACTAATTTTTGGAGGTAGGTAGGGGCGGTTCCGTTGACAGCCATGAAAGTCAGTACCAGTGTCTTGAATGAAAGTAAATACAGTAAATATACAGTAAAATATCCATACAAGAGAGAGTTCTAGCTGTGTGGTGTGGTACAATGCCACTGCTCAGGACAGGAAAGCCATCCAGAGGGTCGTTAGGATGGCAGAAAAGGGTGTGCACTTCCATCCATCGAGGAGATCTTTCAGTCCAGGTGTCAACGTAAGGGCAGCTCCATCCTAAAGGACCAGAGTCACCCTGGACACCAACTGTTCTCCCCCTGCGGTCCGCTCACCGGTTCCGCAGTATTAGAACCAGGACTAGCAGGTTCAAGAACAGTTTCTACGCACAGGCAGTGCGCCTAATGAACTGCTCATCACGCAATAGTGGACTTTTTGGACTATTGGACCATTGGACTATTGGAGGTCTCACATTTACACTAGATTTCCTATTTCACACCACCACTGTGTCATCTGCAAACTTGACGATGGTGTTAAAGCTGGACCTGGCCACACAGTCATGTGTGTACAGGGAGTACAGTAGGGGGCTGAGGACGCAACCCTGGGGGGTTCCTGTGTTCAGGGTGAGGAGTCTGGAGATATGTTTGCCCACCCTGACGACCTGGGGCCTGGTGTTGAGGTAGTCCAGGATCCAGGCGCACAGGGGGGTGTCAGACCCCCCTGATCAATCAGCTTGCCAGCCAGGTTGCTGGGAACTATGGTGCTGAAAGCAAAACTCAAGTCAATCATCAACATTCTCACATTGCCCCCGTTCAGACTGTAGAGATGAGAGAGGGAGCTGTGTATCCTGTATGTGTAACAAATAAAGTTCTTGAATCTTGAATCCCTCTTGTCTCTCTGTCTTCAACATCTGTTCTCTGAGTTTTCTCTCATCTTTCTTTTCAGGTTTCTCTCTCTCCTCTACTCCCCCATTACACCACTATGGTGTATTTTGTAAAATAATATAGACCTTCTTTATTTCATCTTTGTGTTTGCATTGAAACTCAGAGGAACAAGCGCTACTTGCATTGGTGTATTTTTGCTGTTTCACAAGATGAAATGTCACTGATTGTAAGGACGCTTGTGCTCTTTTGAGAGTTCTGTATGACGTTTGTGGTTTGCATGGGAAGGGGAGAAGCCTTCCCAGCTAGGGACACACAAGGATGGACGAGCAAGTTGACAGTATAGGAATCCAGATCCGCACGATATATGTGTGGACATTAGAACTTGGCCAAGAGCACCTGTTGACGAGCGCGACGCGGGATCTCTGCGCTGCTGACTGAATCAAGCGTGTTTATGCAGTCAGAATTGGTGACACCGCTAACTTTAGCGGAGATCGAGATGTGTTAAATGAGAGAGACAAAATTAACTAAAGCAAGATCAGGAGCCAAACAGCGACCGAGGTACAGTGTTGGGGCGTTGGCCAGAGACAAGACACTGGATGATTGCATGATTTCGCAGTTACCAATAGCCACATTATTCCCCAGCCTGCCAAGGTTACACTTTGCCTTCGATAGATATGGGTCTGCATTGTGTCGTCAAAAAGGAACGCACATCATGCAGCCCAGGGGAGGTGGGATATGTCAGCTTTATTGCCCCCTCGCACTTGGTGTCGGGACACATAGTAACGGCATTCGCAATCTGGAGTCGGCATCCATTTTTTATGAACAGAGAAATAACAATCAACAGAATGATTCCATATGAAAAATGGCAAATGTGAAAATGAGAAATGGTACAATTCAATTTGAATGTGATTTTGTGCTTTTCTTGCCTTTGAAGCAAACGTTTAATTTCAGCTTAAGGATGACGGACATGTTGATGTTGCAGTTGCCTCCTAAACATACATCATGCATTATCATGTAGCCTACATATATCATGTACAGGCTAATCCATTATCATTTAAAGGATAATGCATTATCACATATGGTAATGAGAGAGAAGGAAAGGTATTACCTGATAGGGCCGGGTCCGGGGACATTAACAGACCACTGCTATCATTTAGCAACATCAGGCTGTGCGAGTTGGCCCGAGCAATGGAAGAGCAGTGGGTAGTGACAGGAAGGCCCACCACTGCGAGTCTAGTGGTTATAGTCGAATCTCATCAGAGTCTAAATACTACAAGAAGCACCAATGAAAATAATAGAGATTAAAGACCACTGCTATCATTTAGCAACATCAGGCTAGATATACTAGCACATAAATATAGCATTAGCAACATCAGGCTAGATATACTAGCACAGAAATATATGTTCTACTAGCATTTAGTATTTAGCAACATCGAGGTAGATTTACTAGCACACAAATGTATGTTCTACTAGCATTTAGCAACAACAGGCTAAATTTACTAGAACAGAAATATACTGCAGCGACCATGCTCCTAAATTCCATTTAGCAACAACAGGCTAAATTTACTAGAACAGAAATATACTGCAGCGACCATGCTCCTAAACCCTTCATCCTGACCAGCCTCCTAAACCCTACATCCTGACCATGCTCCTAAACCCTACATCCTGACCATGCTCCTAAACCCTACATCCTGACCAGGCTCCTAAACCCTACATCCTGACCAGGCTCCTAAACCCTACATCCCGACCAGGCTCCTAAACCCTACATCCCGACCAGGCTCCTAAACCCTACATCCCGACCAGGCTCCTAAACCCTACATCCCGACCAGGCTCCTAAACCCTACATCCCGACCAGGCTCCTAAACCCTACATCCCGACCAGGCTCCTAAACCCTACATCCCGACCAGGCTCCTAAACCCTACATCCCGACCAGACTCCTAAACCCTACATCCCGACCAGGCTCCTAAACCCTACATCCCGACCAGGCTCCTAAACCCTACATCCCGACCAGGCTCCTAAACCCTACATCCCGACCACCAAGACCTCTAAA